>RWGZ01000934.1:83357-102782 GCA_009725065.1 Utricularia reniformis | reverse complement strand
AAGAGAAACTCAATAAAAAAGGGGGGAATCTTAATTCTTAGACGTCTGCTAGAGACACTTTGCTTTTTATGTGACTTTTTATGCGATCGTATCTAAAAGAGACAGTAAGTCATCATTTCGCCTTAAAGTTGAGAACTCATTTTCAAATTAAAACGTTACTCTTCATGTTTAAACATATTACATTGTTTATTTCAACGGCCCTTACTAAGAAAGCACGCATGCTATATAGGCGAAAGCCTTTACGGTAGCCCATAATTGTAAATTAGTGGGAATGACAAAGGAATAAGTATCAACCTCCTTACAAAGGCGGCAGAGTGATTATCTTGCTCGAAAATGTGGATATCTCATGCTGGAAAAAATATATGAGCTCGATGTTTTGTGGAAAAAAATATATGATGCTGGAAAGAATATACGACGGGAACAAGATTGAATTATAAAGTTAAGGAGTCGAGCGAACCCTCAAAGTTATGAAAAGCGGGACTTTGACTAAAAAGAAAGCGAGAGCCCCAATGCGAAACTAAAACCTCTTGATGACAGTTGAGAAATATTTTCTAAGTTCGATCGAGTAATACTAACAAATCGAAACGATGCATCAGAATTTCAGTCAATAACGAAGTGCACTAGTATACAAAGTAAAAAGTGATACGTATAAGAGCATACACTCCGAGTTGAAGAAGCGTGACATTCTCAATTCATCTCGAAATCTGATTCCATTAGTAATAACGAGATGACTTTGACCTTATTCATGGTATTGTTAAAAAGTTTATGAACGAGTTCTGGATTTCTAGACGAGCTGATATAATGTGGTTTACGACTCAGAATCTGAAAACCAGGGGACTATTGATATTGTCCGAGGTTATTTATGTAATTATGTTAACCTTGGGGCTCGTCCGACATGGCTATGTGGTATATTCGGTATTTTTATATGTCTATCACGAGGCATTCTCGAGGTATTCTCATAATTCAGGCATGCTGGACCCCATATAAGGCTTATGTAAGTGTTTTGAGATGTTTTGGGTTATTTCGGCCCCGTACGGGGCGAGGGGTATTTTAGTAATTTTCCACCCGGGAGCACATCGGCCGGGTGCAATGATGTTATGTGGCTGCGTATTCACTGTTTGGAGGCAAAGAACTGATATACGAGGTTTTCCGGTATTTTCTCATCGCATTTCCTACTAAACTCTCGACCGGAATAGAGTCCCGAAGTTCCGTGGCCCTGTGACACTTATTCCGGATTAATTGGATATTTTCTAAGTAAGTTGGGCTAATTTGACTAAGATTGGGCTTTTGGACCTTAAGTTCACTTATTGGGCCGAGTTTTTTTATAAATACAAAATCCTAGGCCCCATAAAAGGGTTCAGACTCTTGGCACGCTTCCCAAAGCTCCCGTTTTCGTGAGATAAAGTCCCAGTCGCGAATTTTTGTCATAATGTCGCGAGAACCTTACTCAAGCCCCTCACTCGCGACTTTTCGCTCAAAAAGTCGCGAGAGTATGCATGCATGGCTGTAGTCGCGAGTTTTCGTCGACCTGCCGCTCACTCGCGACATTTCGTTCCATCCGCGAGATTTCGCACACAGGAGTCGCGAGTTTTCATCCATGTAGTTGCGACATTATGTCGAAATGTCGTGACCAGCACCCATTCGCGAGTTTTCGCTTAGCAGAGTCACTATTCGCGAGTTTTCGCTTGGCAGAGTCACTATTCGCGAGTTTTCGCCTGGCAAATCACTATTCACGAGTTTTCGTTCGAAATCTCACAGCCAGCTCACTATTCGCGAGTTTTCGGCACTTTTGCCGTAACGGAGTGTTTTCGATCGTTTTCCGAGCCGTTTTCATCTTGATTATTGTTATCACATCATTGTACTTGTATTCATTGGATATCATAGTGAAAACCAAGGTAGAGCTTCGCTCTCCCGAGGACGTAAGCCCGCACATTATGGGACCAACCTCGTATATCGCTCGAGTCCCCACAAAAACTAAATTCCAAATTATATAATAAAATTACTGGTCATAAACGAACGCTCAAAAATATTTTTAGACGAGATCACATTGTTATCAGAATTCTTCTCATATATTTGGATTATCATGAAGTCGTGGCTTTCTATTCAATGAATTCATTTATCTATTACACTTAGTATTACCTAACTATCATTAATTAAATCAGTGTCAACAATTTGAATATCGAAATCTGGAGGATCAGTATATTAATTCCCCTCACTATCAAGAAAGTTGAGATGAAAAACATGTTGGCAAGTTGTACTTTGAATGGGAAATTTCGTATCAGATTACGGCGGTGGTGAGAAAATGAATGTATGAGATTGCCAATATGAGCGGAGAGGAGCTACCATGGACTTGATATATTTCCAATTTGCGCAAGTATTATGTATAGACGTAACTCTTCGATCTTTTTTTAAAAAATACCTCATTTTAAAAATATTCTAAATTTTTGTATTCTTTCTAATGACACGAAATCAATCGACTAGGAGACTGGTAAGATAGGAGTGAGGTTCATTGCATTTTAGTATGATGGAGGATGGAAAATAAATAATTTAGGATATATTAGAAATGCAATGTACTGCCGGTCTTATAATCAATCTCAAACACGTTAGATCGGACACCTGTCAAAATACTTTTAAAATTAAAGAGTCTCTAGCTGCAGCAAAATCGTATATACATGTATACTGCTGGAGTATGTCAAGGGGCCCGATTGTTTGATAGTCGGCCACGTACCGAGCATGATTATGCGGTAACAAGGGAGCCTTTTTGCTCGACTCCTCTATGACACGCCGTCGAGGGTCGCGCCATCGTTGGAGGCCGGTCACAGTCCGCAGTGAGAAAGGACATTTGTCTCCTCTGTTGTCCTAAAAAGACCATTTAGTCTAGGGTACTCGATCTATCTAGGCGGAAGTGAAATATTTACTTCATTCTTAGGATTATACCATGAACCTGGCGCTACTTCTATTCTAGCAGCGAAGGTTTCCTACATTTACTTACTCCTTCGGAGGAGAACGGGAAAGGTCCCATTGATGATGGTGTAGCGTGCTAGCAAGTGTAAAGACTAGTGACATCCGCCTCTCCCAATTGTTAGGTGGGTAAAACCTCTTAACGTAAGGGACTCGATCTTTCTAGGAAGATGTGAAATATTTACGTCAGTCTAAGGTTTCTACCCTAAAACTGACACTACTTGCACCTAGATAGTGAGAGCCACCAACGCTTTTCGGTAGAGTATGGGAAAGGTCCAGATATGAGAATGATGGTGTAGTGTGCTAGCAAGTATAAAGCATAGCGACATCCGTCTCCTCCATTATCCCACATGGACCTTTTAGTCCTAGGGATTGGATCTATCTAGGCGGAAGTGAAATATGTACGTCAGTCTAAGGATTGTACCATGAACCTAATGCTACTTCCGTCTAGATAGTGAAGGCTCTCCGTGCGAGGCACCCGATCTACCCGAGTATGAGTGAAATATTTAAGCCAGTCTAAGGATTGTACCCTAAACCTGACGCTACTTCCATTTAGATAGTGAAGGTCCTCTGGTGCAAGGCACCTGAGCTACCCGAGTATGAGTGAAATATTTAGGCCAGTCTAAGGATTGTACCATGAACCTAGCACTACTTTTATTCTGGTAGTGAAGGTTTCCTACGTTTATATACCTTTGCGGAGGAGAACGGGAAATGCCTGGCCTATAAAGGATGGGATGATTATGGGTGCAAGTTTATACCCAGAAAGTAAACGTGATGGGTGCTACTTGAGGCCCACGGGAGATTGTTGATACCCAAGCATATTGTAGTAATTAGGGCGATACTTGAAACCCACTGATGCTTGTTGAGACCCGAGTTATGAAGTTAAGTAGGGAGCTACATGAGGCCCACGGGTGCTTGTTGAGACCCGATTTGTGAAGTTAAGTGGGGTGCTAGTTGAGGCCCGTTATTGTTGGGGGCTCCTTTAAACCCAAAAGTGCGAGTGATATCAGATGCTCGTTGAGATCCGTTAAAAGACATCCGTCTCATCCATTGTCCTAAAAAAACTACCAAAGCCGAGGTATTTGAACTTCCTATGCGGGAGTGAAAATTTACGTCAATCTAAGGATTGTACCCTAAACCTGACGCTACTTCCGTATTGGCAAAAAAGATTCTCTCTGGCGCGGGGTACCCGATCTATCCAGGTGGGAGTGAAAAATTTACGTTAGTCTAAATATTGTACCTTGAACCTGACGCTGCTTTTACCTGGACTGTGAAAGCTTCCTACGCTTATTTTTGGAGAAGAGCGGGAAAAGTCCAAAAGAAAGTGTGGAAGTATGTTTTGGATGCTTGGTGAGGTCTCTGGAAAGAAATTTGTCTCCTCCATTGTCCTATAAAGACCATCAAACCCAAGGTTTTGGATCTAATTATGTTAGAGTGAAAAATTTATGTCAGTCTAAGGATTGTACCCTGAACCTAACGCTACTTCCGTATAGGCAGAAAATGCTCTCCCTTGCGCAAGGTACTCGATCTATCCAGGTGGGAATGAAAAAGTTATGTCAGTCTAAAAATTGTACCATTAACCTGACGCTACTTTCACTTGGACCGTGAAGGCTTCCTATGCTTAGTTTTGGAGGAGTGCGGGACATGTCGATCTAAGTAAGGGGTCCAACACCAGTATTTCAGGAATACTCTTTATGGCAGGGTATTTTCGTGGCATAGCAAAATGGACAAGCGGTATTCTTATTGTATTATGGCATGATTTTCTTAATTTATGATCGGGTATTTTTCGTTTACGATCACGATGACCAAGTGATCGTCCAATGGCATGTATTTTATTATTTATGCTCGGGTAATTTCATTTACAATCAAGATGACCAAGTGATGGTCCTACGACATGGATTTCGTTATTTATGATCATGTATTTTCATTTTCGACCAAGATGATCAAATGACTACCTTATGCCGTGGAATTCACTAAATTTTATTTATGATTGGGGACTCTCAGTTATAACCAGAGTTATCGTAAGACTGCCCAACATCAAGGAATATTTTATTATTTGTGTTCAGAAAATCATACTTATTATAGGAGGAATTGTGAAGTTGTTTATTCGGACATATCGAGATATTCTCACATACCAGGAGTCTTACCGATGGTCGGAAACTATAGGAAAATTTTAAAGATAACATATGAAACAAAAAGTTATCGAAGAAGTTTTACAGAGTTCATAAAGAGAGATTTTGAAGAAGTATAATGCAGGTTCAATAATAACAATAAAATATTCACTCAATATTTTAGGAGTATATATGAAGTTTCATAAGATAATTGTATTCATTCTGTAATATTTATTTATTTGAGATATGCTTATTCACTCATGTTTGGTATAGTCAGTTACAAAAAATGCGATACTACTATTGTGAGTTTATTGCAACAATATTTATAGAGCAAATTTGTGTACTCCAATTCTTGAACTACGCAAATCATGGAACTTCTGATACCGCCCTGAGAAATTTATTATTTGAGAACACATATATTTCTATATAGTCGTTATCGAGTCGAGAAATGATTGATGTTTCTTATAGCTTTGATTATTGACATTGCTTATAGCTTTCGTGATATTTGGATGGGGTTACTTATTTAGTTGACCCTTGTGAATAATTTGAACATTATTGGGTTATTTATTGGACATTATTATTGATGGACCGAGAGAATCATAATTGGGCTAGATTCAATATTATATAAACATGGTGAAATAATTAAAGAGGGGGGTTTGATTGATGACCTAAAGAAGAAGCCACCATACACTTCTTTTCTAGGCAGAAAACTTACGACTATGGCCTACGAAAATGATCTTTTTCTTTTCAATTTCTACAAAAATGTTTTTATCTTTTATTTTACAGAAATGTTTTCCACCAACAAAATCGTGTTTTTTTTCTTCTTGTTTTTGTATTACTTTCTTATATGCCCCTACCCATAAAAGTTTGTCTAAATTTTGTTATTGTCAATTTTTAGTAACGATAATATTGCGGATTTATGATGATCAGTTTTTATGACTAGAATTAATTTAACTTTTATTCAGGATGTTATGAGTTGGGTATGGTTTTATTTTATTCATACCCACATCCGATTACACAATTCAATGGTGTATTTGTTTTATAACCATGTTTTTATATCGGTTAGTAAATCGAAATATGGAATTACCATAAAAAATTATCGTCACAAATCCGCAAACATGAAGATATGTATGAAACCAGGCTGAAAATTTTCAGAACGATCCAACGATACAACTATGAGATTCGAATCTGAAAACAAACATTACGTAAATTAGACAAATAAGAAACAAAAAGTTCTAGACCAAGATTAATTCCAATATAGAAACGACCATAAAAATAGATCTACACCGTTCAGAACGTAGAATAATATGTTTATTATACATAAAATTCAAAAAGATCCAACAGTTCAATCGAAACAGACTGAATATGAAAGCTGCGTTGAATCGAAAAATACATTCATGTTTTCTATCCAAAACTCCATAATAAAAACTCAATGGGAATAAAACTTCCCCACGGACGGCGCCAATGTTATTGCCTGTAAAAATCGACGACAACAAAATATGGAACCCCTTTTATTGGTAGGGGTCGAATGAAAGTGAATACGAAAACAAGAAGGAAAAAGAAACGATTTTGTAAGTGGAAAATATTTATGTAAAAGAAAAGATAAAAAACCACCCGACCGTAGCTTTGGAATCCACTATAAACATCAAATTTACAGATTTAAAAAAAGAGAACAAGATGTATAAACCAAAAGAAAAAAGATCATCTTCGGTGGCCATAGTCGTAGGTTTTCTGGCCGGAAAAGAAGTTAATCGCGGCATCCTCATTAGGTTATCAATAAACCTCATTTTCTTTAACACTTTAACCATGTTTTATATATATGTGTAATCCAACTCAATTTTAACTCTCTTGGCCCATCAATAATAAAATCCAATAAATAATGGTAAAAAAATCTCCAAATTAAGCACAATAGTCCACTAAATAAGTAATCCGATCTAAAGACTATGAAAAGTTACAATTCAAATCAATTATCAAAATATCTCAATCGGCTTTCTTTCTCGAGTTGGGGACGACTATATAGAAATAGGTGTGTCCTCAAATAATAAATTTCTCATGTTGATATGCGAAGTCTCCTTAGTTGCGTAGTCGAAGGATTCGAGTACACAAATTACAATTTTTCCCTGATGATATTGTTGCAATCAACTCACAATAAAAGAATTGCTCTTTTTGTAACTGAATATACCAAGAATGAGTAAATAAACATATCTCAAATAAATAAATTTACTGAATGAATATCATCATCTTAGGAAACCAACTTTATATATACTTCTAAAATAATGAGTGAATATATTTTATTTTTATTATTGATTCTAGCATTATACTTCTGCAAAATCTCTCACTGTGAACTTTGTAAAATTTCTTCGATAATGTTTTGTTTCATATGTTATGTTTCAAATTTTATGATAGCTTCCGACCATCGATAATACTCTTGGTATGTGAGAATATCTCGATATGTCCGAATAAACAGCTTCACAATTCCTCGTATAATAAGTTGGATTTTCTAACCACAAATAATAAAATATTCCTTGTCGTTGGGCACTCACAAAAGAACTCCGGTGATAACTAAGAGTCCTCCGTCATAAAAAAAAATAGTTAAGTCCACGTCATAAGGCACTCATTTGATTATCTTAGTTGTAAATGAAAATATTCGATCGTAAATAACATAATTCATGCCGTAGGAGCATCACTTGGTTATCTTGATCGTAAATGAAAATACCCGATCATAAATAACGAAATGTCATGCCATTGGACCATCACTTGGTCATTTTGATCGTAAATGAAAATACCGATCATAAATAATGAAATCCATGACATAGAACCATCACATGGTCATCTTGATCGTAAATGAAAATACTCGATTATAACTTGAATCCTTGTTACACTTAATACCTTTATGAAATACCAGTGTTGAACCTCAAAAGAGTCCAACACCACTTACTTAGATTGACATGTCCCGTTCTCCTCCAATGATGAACGAGTGATTAACAATGACGTCTACTAAAATCTTATGACCGTTCAACACCAATTTAGTATTGAGATTTCTCTGATACCATCTGTCACGCGCCGAAATCGTGCCTAGCCGTTTGAGGTAAACGACATAACTGTGCTACACTCTTCTTTGGAACACAAGGCGATTTTCCATAAAATAATATAATTAAAACTTACAACATCAGAATATTCTACATAAATGATTTTATACAAAACCCTATATATTTCCTACATACACTTCATCTCGTTAACATCTTAACAATATCTTAACATCTTTACAACTTTAGTTCGGCCCCTTAAACACTTTATGTATTAGCCTACGAGTAACTCTTCACATGTTCTTCTTAATGCCTTCCTTTTCTTCAATACTATAGAGCGGTCATAATCGAATAATAGAAATTTCAGTTAAAACTCTTTAAAATATAACTTTATTTCTAAAAAAAAATTCTTGAATAATCATTTTGCTTTAAAGAAAGATTGAAAATTTGTCGTAAAACATCGTTAGAACATAGTTAAAACTTATCTATCCTTGAAACTCATTATAAAACCATGTTAAAACTTACTTGAAAACTTTACTTATTTTTCATGTGCATCTTTCTTTATCTTGCCATATTTTTACATGTCTAGTGACATGTCTCGTTCAAGCCGACCTCTCATTGAGGGTTGAATCTCACGAGCCATCTTTGCTCCCCCGACCTCGTTTGGTTCCGCCTTACACTAAAAACATAACCTTCCTTTACTTGGGGCATGCCTTGTCTTAGGCTCACGTGCACTAACACGATGCACCTTCCCCGAGTATTAACTTTATCTTTGGCAGAATAAAACCTTAGGATACGTTGTCTCGGCAGGCTTGAATCCTGGAATCATAGCCCAAAACATTTCCTATTTAGGGATACCTTGTTCCAGCCGGCTCGCCCATGCGGACAACGTATCCCAAAACGATTTCACTAATAAACGTATTTTACTTTTTTAATATAGAATTTCTATTATTTGATTGATCATCCGCTTCCTTTACTTCGTACATTGTCCACCGTTCTATTCTATAATCCTGAAATCATTTTAGCCGTAAATAATCACATTATTGGCATATCTCACTTATCATATTGAAATTGTATACTTAACCTCGTAATTTCGTTTTTACATAAACAGAGCCTGAAACTGATAATAATCTTCAATTACCCCTAAATATTTCTTGTACTCGATAAAAAGATCTATGATAGAGCGCTAATTGAGGAGTCGACCCACGAGAGAAAAAGAGTAGCCCGCCAATTTGTCGGGGATGACAAAGAATCGGTCGCCTTTGTCAAGTATGAGGGCCACATGGGGACATATATATTTTTGACGATCCCATTCTTCACGCCTGCGGATCATGGAGGGATATTGGATCCCATCGAGGACCCCTCATTATTACGGGAGTCATAGCTGGTCACACGATACATTGTATATTGATCGACGCTGGACTTCCTGCAACATTATGAAGCAAGAAATGTCTGAAACCTTGGGAGTTGTGCCCCAACATTTCTAAATTTTTCATATTCACACATGAATAACATGACCTTATGGGAAAATCTAATTTGCTACCCACTATATATAAATTTTCAATAAGACCAACTTAACTATCTTTTTTATGGTTTGGATCATGCGTAAGCTTCATCCGGGTGATTGGTGAACTCAAGGGAATGGGAGCATGACTAAAATTATTCATTCAAAAATCTAAAATTCAATGGTCTTGTATTATCACTTATGATGCTATGAAAGCTATGTTCACCAAGTAGGATGAAAGTACAAAATTAATTATTTTTTAGGAATTCAAATTTCAAATAAATCATTGAATTCGATCCTCGTAATTTCATAGTTTTGGCAATTTTGATCTTTATACTTTTCAATTGTAGCAAATTTGGTTCCTTTACTTTATGTCTGGCAAAACTGATCCTTGAACTTTGATAATGACATATTTGTTCCTCGTAATTTCATACATTTGGCAAATTTGACCCCTTCTCGGATCGACATCACAAATCGATTGAAACACTTCTCATATTGACATCACAAACCGATACATTCTCAGAAAGATGATCACAACCAAAAAATCGAATAAGATGACCTACATTCACGGTTTCACCGGAGCAAGTAAGGAAGTTGACAGAAACGCGTAAACATAGTTCTTGAATTGGAGGCGAGAGAAACATATAACATAATTCTTGAATTAACGTGAATTAACATGTGCAATCCAATATGCATCATAATTACCACTTGATTTGTAAAAACATTACAAAATGAGATGCTCGTTATTTTTTCACTCAATTGTTGTTTTTAAACGATAAGATCTAAGATCATCTTATCTTAGTTTATAAGAGTGCACAATTATTTTATTATCTGAGGAAGATCATTTTTTTCCAAAACACAGATTGAGATCAACAAGTTAAAACGAAACAATCCGCGCAACAGGTACAAGTACAGGTAAATTGTAATACATATAAAATACAACACAAAACAAGTACCCAGCCAGTCAAAGTGCTACAGGTATGATTGTATTATGCGATCATGGGAACCGTTCCTCCGGCTTCTACGATCTGTCTCTCCATCTGAATTGAATTCCCAAATAAAAATCATTCATATATAATGAAAATGAAAATGAAAATGAAAATGAAAATGAAAATGAAAATGAAAATGAAAATGAAAATGAAAAAAACTATTACAAACTTGTCTCACCCTGAATAATGTCTCCAACTTGTTCTTCACAAGATAGTATTCATGCTTAACTTGTTGCAAACATATCACACACCTGTATAATTAAAATAATCTTCAATTTCAACAATACCCACAACACAAATATACATATTTCCAACCTCTCAAGGTTCTGGTCTTCACAGAAACTCCTTAAGTGAACACACAGATTCTTCACTCTCTGTGCACCTATGCTGTCGAGGTAGAATAAAAGAATAAAAGGGATTTATGTAACAATTTCTTAAACCAAAACCGTTTCTATTGCCCAACTCAAAGTATTCATTACCTAGAACTGCTGCCTTTGAACTGATGAACATATGAATCAACTTGATTGAAATCGACAATCGGCTGTTGCCTGTTTAATTTGGTTTTTATTAACACAGGGAAAGAAGGAACCTTCAATATTAATTATTATAGAGGGCTTACAGAGCAATTGACAAATTGTTCAAAAGCTTCTCAGTATCTTCGAAGAAAAGCGAAACAACTTCAAGAACAAAATCTGGGTTACTCCCATCTTGAAGTTTCTGTAGCTGTAGAAACTGATCATCGAGTAACCCCTTTTCCCCACAAGGAAGAAAACGTCAGATCATTTAAAAATGCCTTTTTATAAGAAAAACAAAAATTGGGTAAATCTAAAAACAACATGCATAGTTTGGGTTCATTAGATCAAAATTATTTGTCAAAAATCAGCAATAAAATTACCTCACGAAAAAGGGAAGATGAGAAATCGACAAATTGTCTCTGTAGCTGTCCCACAAACTCCATGGCTTTGTTTTTTGAACTAGAAAAATGAAAGCAAAGTTGTGGTAGTCGTAGAGAAATCACAATTTCTCACGTCTCCCGCAGAATACAAATACCCACTCCTCCCCTCCCTGAGCCGCCACTTGTAAATACACCGCAGAGTTTGACTTAACCTCCCTTTTGTTCTCTCTGTCAAAGGGTTTGGCCAACGGCAGTAAAGGGAGGTCAAATTCACCAATAAATTAGCCGTTTTCGAATACTAATTTTTCAACTCAACCATTTATCTCGATTTTGAAACGCCAAGAGAAATCATTTATTTGCCGCCGTCTATTCTTTTATGTAAACATGGACCAAAAGTTGATTAAAACCCATCAGTTTCAACTCTAAATAAAAGTTGCAGTTTTGACAATACCAAATATAGCATACGAAAAAATGAATTTAGGTAAGAAAATCTCAACTGATATATTTAAGGTTCATTGGTTGGTCGAAAGTTAAATAAATATAGAACTCAACGTTGGCTTTCTTTAAGAACCAATTAAATATAAAGAACAAATCCATAGTTAGGCAAGCTGTTGAGCTTCCTATAGTTCAACTCTAATAAAACGTTGCACTAAGTTAAGTAGGTTCGCATTGGCACGGCCCAACTCGCCTATACACATACGACACGCCTTACACGCATCCATTTTTTTAAAAAAAAATTTGGATCAAATTTTATATCATAATACTTATTTTATTGTTACTTTCAAAACATTTCTTTAAAATCACATATTTGGTTTTTATGTTTAATTTATCTTGTGATTAATGTGATCTTAAATTTTGAATTTGTAAAATCAACAACATAACTCTAATCATTTTTTTCTAAAAAAATTAGATACTTTTAATTACTAATTATTACATAAAAATTTTTTGATTATAGTTACATTTTAACACATTAAATATTAAATTACTTAAGGAATCCGCGTCAGCTCATCCAAGCATCATAGTTTTAGGATAGATAAATTAATGTTTAAAAATATATAATTATATTATTTTTTAAACATATTGCAAACTCTTTGATCTTATAAATACTCTACGTAAACTTTTATTTTGACTTCATATATGCATGAAAATCCTAAAATTATGCAAATTAATAATACAAATAAATGAATTGAACAAAAAAGCATACCAACTTAAGAATCTTTGCCAAGCATCCGATGCGTAAAATGACATGTACCACAAATCGTGCAACATATTGGGATATTTCAATCATCTTCTTAAGAGTGGATATTTGCATGGAAAAGTGATGTATTTTGTGCCAATTGCACTATTCTAGGTTGTTAATCTATGTAGAATAGTGATAAGTAGTACTTTATTTTATAGAAAATCATGATAGAGTTATTAAAGATTCGTAATGTTTATTATTATAATAATTATTAAGGTTATATATGCACACTTAGGGGTGAGACACCCAACCGCGAAACCATGTAATCGAACCGAACCAATGTTAATCGGTTAAACGTTTTCGGTTATATGGTTTATCGGTTTTTGCGGTTCGGTTAATATCGGTCAAAACTATTAAACGGTCGGTTATCAGTTTTATTTATGAACATCGGTTTTTATGTTGGTTAACCGATTAACAGATTAAATTATTAAATTAATATACACAATAATATACACCCCCTCTCACATAGCCCATATTTACTTATCTAAATAAAAGAAATTATACTTACTGTCATTAGGGTTTGTGGAATTCTTTCTATGTTCTTCTTTAAACATATTCTAGTAATATTTTCGTTTTTTGCTATGATTAATTGTATATTTGGTGGTAATTTATGAATATTTTATGTGTTAGTATTTTTTTGTGTTACAGTTTTCTTGGTTTCAAATTTAAGTTTTCGCATTTCAAAATCTTTCTATGCATGATAATATTGAATTCTTATTTTTAATTTTTGGTTATGTTGCATCTTTTTGTTATTGTTATGTATAATTTATTCTGACAATTTTAATAAATTATTTATATAACTGTTTAAATTTGAATATTTTATGGTATTATTTTTAGATTATTTTTAGATTATTATTCTGACAATTTTAATAAATTATTTTTAGATTATTTTTATTATTTAGTTTCTTATTTTAGATTTAAAGTATTATATTTAATATTTTGGAATTTTTCTAAACATTATAATAATGGATTATTATGTTATTTTTTGTAAATTTCCTCAATGCACAATTTTAAGAAATTATTTATGTAAATGTTTACATTTGAATATTTCATGTGATTATTTTTATGTGCATAATATTCTTTTGATTTACTTTTTTATTTTAGATTTAAAATCTTATATTTAATATTTTGGAATCTTTATAAAAATGATAATAATGAATCTTTGGATTATTTCACCATTGTTGCTAAATCGTTCTCAAAAGTTGAGTTCGAATTTCAAGCTTAATCTAGATTAACATAATCCATTTCAAATTACTTTCATTTGAACAAAATAGAGGTATATTCATTTTGAAAATTATCGGTTATTCTAAACTTTGAACACAATAGAAGCATATATTGGTTATTCTAAATTTCTCTACTTTTGAGTCAAAATGAAAAATAGAATAACTCAAAAGGTACATATTCGAAAAGTATGAAAATCAAACTCTCAAATAAATATATTGACAATGGAACAAAGTTTGTAGAAATTTTTTTTAAAAATTAATCTGTTAAACGGTAACCGATTAACCGTCGGTTTTTGTCGGTTTCGGTTTCGATCGGTTATAAATTTATAAAGCGGTTAAACGGTTCTGTTTCGGTTTTCAAATATTGGGCTACAAAACCGATTAACCGAAAATGTTTTGACCGTTTTGCCGCTTAACCGACGGAATCCCACCCCTATGTACACTTTTTTATATGTTAATATAACTATTAATAAACGATACTTTAATTAGTAACAAAATAATAACAAAATAAGAACTATAAGATATGGTAAATATTATCTTAAATCTTACGAGGCTAAAGTATATCCAAATATAATTTCAAGAAAAATTATTACATGTTTGATATCGAAATGAGAAATTTTTCATTGAGTACATTCCTATTCCTATATAGTTGTTCCCGAGTCGAGAAATGAAACATATCGAAATGTTTTGATAATTGGCTTGACTTGTAATTTTTCGAAGTATTTGTGCCGAATTATTTATTTGGCGGACAAATGCGGTTAATTTGGATGACTAATGTGTTATTGATTATTATTTGAATTTCTTTAAAGGGATTGGCCGTGATTGGGATGCATTAAAAATTTATATAAGTAAGGTTGAATTGTGAAATAGATGAGTTTTGATGACCTAATGATGATGTCGTTATCCACTTCTTTTCCGGTGGGAAAACTGACGGCTAGGCTATGGCCACGGGAAGATAATCTCTTTTCTTTTGGTTTCTACGCCTTATTCTTTTGTTGTAAATCTATAAATTTGATGTTTATAGTGTTACAAAGCTACTGTCGATGTTTTTTATCATTTCTTTTACAGAAGGTTTTCCACTTATAAATCGAGTTTTTTTCTTTTTTTTTCGTATTACTTTTTCAAGAACCTTCAGTTAGAAATTGGGTCTCTTATTTTGTTGTTGCCAATTTTTACAAACAAGAACAAAGTTGACAACAATTATATAATTTAAAAAGTTTATTTATTTAGATTTATTATTTATTTTTGACATTTTCAATTTACATTCTCTTATATGTACGGTTTGAGGATTGTTCGAGAATCGTGAATTATTGAAACTAAATTCGTATATTTAAGTAAAAACAAATTCACAACACTGATTGTTAATTCTTTCTCACTGAGTGGGCCAAAAATATGTATAAATTAATTACATTAAACTATAACCTTTTAAAAAGAAGAATCATGAAAAGCAGAATCAACTTTTGTAACAATTGTTATAAACTAAACATATAACAAACAATGACATGAATTGATGGAAATAGAATAAGAGAATTTTTAAAGAGTCAAGATTCTGTAATTATTTTAAAATTTAATATTATGTAATTTATAAAGAATCCATTTTTTAAATCAATTTGGGAAAAAGTAATTCATTGTAATATAAAAATGCAAAATACGTGGACTATATTTAAAAGAATAAAATAACACCATGTTGCGAATCCAGTTCCTATGAAAAGTTATCATTAAAGATTGTATTATTCCTATCCCTAGTTGCAAACTATGTTAAATGGATACCGCCACAGCGCCACGGGGATTCGGGGACTCAGATTTGTTAAAGAGTCCAACTCGTTAATATCAATTATTTTTTTAATTAAAAATATAAAATTTTAAAAAGACATGTGTTGTTAACATGGTTCATAATTAATAATAAATAAAATTATGTTTATCTAATTATATTATACAAAATAATAAATTACTACCATAAATATATATGATAATTAATGTTTAAAACCTGTAAAATATTGAAATAATTGGTATAAACTATATTATTTTCCAATAATACTGGTATACAACTAATTTTTTAAACATTAACGAATTATATTAATATATATAAATAAAAACAAATTTAAATAATGACTATTTCAAAATAAATAATAATAAATTTAAATATAAAAAACGGACTCGTGTCCAACAAGTGTCCGAGAAGAGTCGATGTCCTAAGAGTCCGACTCGGATTCGGCTTCCCGGGAGAAGAGTCCGTTTAACATAGGTTGCAAATATCAAATATTTTCAAATACAATTTATTATAAAATTTTAATATTAAATTTTAAATATGCATTTACACTTCTCATGGTAGCAGTTGAAAATAAAATCATAGATGCAAAAGTCAATACACTTTTATAGTATAAAACCATAAATTCATTTGATAATTTACTATTTAATAATATTCTCATATGCTACCGATAAAGAGTAATATTTTTTTTCATATTTAATTTTAAAATGTAATTAAAGAAAAAATGATAATAGAATGGTTAATTTTAGAAAGAAATTTACGTTTTCCATAGAAATTATGTAAAAGACAGAATTGGCCGAAGGGGATTTTGTCAAATTACATTCATATCCAAAATCAACATTCAAAACTTTCTTTATTTTTAAACCCTTTCATAATTACATTTTTTTTCTTAATTATTTAAATTATAAATAATACATTTTTATAACAAATATAAAGTTAAGGGTATTTTTTATAATTTTTAAAAATACATGACAACTTATTTAAAAAATATATACTATGAAATCAATGTTTAATTATCGGCAAGTACGATAAAAATTGGGAGATATCGGTATTATAACTAGTACTGAATTGAAAGAATTTAAAAAACTATATAATTAAAATTTATTTGTTTTACAAAAAATAGATTTTGGTACATGCCATTATATCGGCATACCGATTCGGAACGAAATAAAATTTCTGATCGGTATGAAAGCATTGTGATGAGACCTTCGGAACCCAATACCCCGAACCTGGTTAGACCCAAGCTTAACTAGGCTAGCCCAAGTGACATAAGCCGAACTTAGAGGCCTAGATCCAGCCCGCGCTAATGGACGGTCTGGCGAGAACAGTCGGGCCCGAAGACTCGATCTTAGTGATCGGGACCGATTGATGGAATCATGCGTTCTCCCCCTCATCGGGACCAATCGGTCCAGGACGTACAGACTGCACTTCGGGCCATCCGCACTCCTTAACATGCGACAATAATCTCTGATAATCTTGTCGCAGGCATGCCTGATAGAGTTGTACGAGCCTCCCTTGGTCTGGAGACAGCCGGCTAGCAGCGCCAAAAGGCCTGGCGCCGCGCAGCTCGCCAGAGCTACGGCCGGCGGCTGTTCCGCCAGACACGAGCCGACCTAGCCGCATGAGACAAGCACAAAACGACATCCTACTGTTCACACAGCATGAAAGACCTATAAAAGGGACACTTGGGAGCGAAAACAAGGACTCTCCTCTTCGGTTTTTCTCTTGCTTACCTTACGCTTTCCCTTCATTTGTTGTATCCAAAGAACAAATATGGAATGTGTAATGAACAACTTTGTTATTGGATCGGCTAAGAGCATTTCTGGCTCTTAGCCAATTGGTTTTATCCATTTTTCCAGGGGTTTTCCACTCTAAAATTGTCTTATCCTTTTCCATTTGATTCTAAATCGTTTTCCCCCTACAAAACAAATTAAAACCGAGTTCTTCATGCAATGAACCGGACGACTGTTGACACCCCCGGTTTTCAGACCATAACACATTGCATGAAACATTGGTATACGGGCACATACCAAAATTTATTTTAATACAAATAAATTAAAAAAATATATAGTTTTTTGAATTTTTTCAAGTCGGACCCGAGAAACCTCGGGTTCTACCTGAAAACATGATATCGGGCGATACAAGTGAAAATATCAATGCCGCCCAATTTTTGTGGACGAGTATTAAAACATTGATTTCATGGTATTTATTTTTAAAAATTTTAAAAATATAGTTTTTTTATTTTTTATAGGTCAGTACCAGTTAAAATACTGGTGTCGCCCAGTTTTTGTCATATCTGCCTATAATAGAACATTGATTTTATCGTATGTAATTTGTAAATAAGTATTCATGTATTTTTAAAAATTATAAAAAATACCTTGAACTTTATATTTGTTATAAAAATGTATTATTTATAATTTAAATAGTTACTAAAAAAAATGTAGTTATGAAAATGTTTAAAAAATAAAGGTAGTTTTGAAAGTTGGATTTGGATATGAATCTATTTTTGAAAAAAGCCTATAGGTTAATAATGATAGGGGTAGCGGGTAGGACTGGAGCCCTATATACGAAGGGGATATTTTCAGTTCCAATTCGTCTGAAGGATCGGGTACGGAACGTAACTCATTTTGGTTCATAAATCCTTACCCTTATAAATTTCTTTTGCAGGTTCCACAAAAACAATGACTAGCTCACGATTCAAGAGATTGGCAGCAGCTTCTATCCGCCCCAGTGGGGACCAACATGGCGCATTAAACGCTGCCCATACTTCGGTCCCTTTGGGATCATCATCGGCAATGCCCTCTCCAGCGGGTTCCACAACTGTGGGCGCATTGACCCTTCGTTGCACGTTGCACGGGGAACCTTCTAGCGGCAAAGGGTCACTTTACAAACGATGGGGGTAGTGGAGGAGGTGATAACGGCCAAATCCCTTTCCATGAGTTTACTCGGCTTGAACATTGATATTACCCGGGTATATTATCTTGTATTTATCTTTACCCGAGGGGCTCGTCCAGCGTGGTTATTGGTATTTTCAGTATTTTCGGTATTTTCGTATTCTTATCGGATGGCATTCTCAAGTGGTATTCTCGCAATTCTGACTTGCTGGGCCCCGTATAAAGTCTCTGCAAGCATTTTTAGATGTTCCGGGTCATTTCGGCCCTGGATCGGGCCAGGGGTATTTTCGTCATTTTTTACCCGGGAGTGCACTGGTCAAGTGCAATGATGATATGTGGTTGCTTATTCGCTATCTAAAGGTAAATGACCAATATGCGAAGTTCTCGGGAAATTTCTGATCGTATTCCCGACTAATATCTTGTCCGAAGTGGTTCCCGAAGCTTCGTCCTCAACATGGTATTTATTATATTGCAATTTGGAATATTTAATTAATTTTGGGCTTAGTGGAGTAAATAGGCTTATGGGCTCAAGTGAGTGGGTTTTGGGCTGCATTTTTCTATAAATAGGAGCCTCAAGGCATTGAGAAAGGGTTCGGACTTTTTATACTTCCCAAGGCAGAACCTGACTCCCGACTCGCGACCAAACTCTCATTAGTCGCGACCGCTTGCTCAGACCCGCGACCAAGCGCCACACTCGCGACCAAACCCCCACTCGCGACCAGTGGCTAGACCCGCGACGGATCGCCTATCATCACTATTCGCGACCAGTCATCATCTGCGTTGGTCGCGAACAGTATCTCTCGCGTTGGTCGCG
>RWGZ01000934.1:14278-82913 GCA_009725065.1 Utricularia reniformis | reverse complement strand
ATCGCGGGTCAACTGACCCACATGCTCATACATCAAACTTGGAGATCCATGTGAGTTTGATGAATTTCAGTGATGCGGCCATGTGCTTCGTTTTTGCCGCTTCTCTTAAGGAGTCAGCCCTCCGATGGTTTAATCGTTTACCGAGGCGCTCGATTATTTCGTATCAGGACTTTAAGAATCAATTTTATTCGGCTTTCGCACCTTTCAATGCACCAATAAAGTCTATTACTTATTTGACCGCGTTGCGGTATGACTCGTCGGAATGATTGTTTGGTTTTATTACCCGTTTTGAAGCGGAGTGTAGGAAGATACCTCGGATTACTGTAAGTGAGAAGGTTGGGGTGCTCCAGCTTATTCTAGTTGGACACCCGTTATGTAATTCTTCGAATAGAGACCCCCCGGAAAGTATGGAAGATTTGGCTTTGAGATGTACACAGTACATCCGAGAAGATGAAGGTTTACGAGATCATGGAGTGATCGAAGTACGGGCGTATGGTTCCCACAATATTGTTGCAAGTCGCGGGCTGGATAAGGTTGTCCAACATGCAAAACCTAAGTTGAGGGTTTTTCCTACGTACAATTATGAACAGATTTTTCCATGATTGAGCAAAAGAAGGGTGGATCTCTTCGTTATCCCCCTCCCTTGCAAGAACCAACGCCGAGGACTTACGAGTCCCAAGTATTTTGTCGCATTCATCGGAGTGTTGGACATGCAACAAATGATTTTCGGGAATTAATGTTTAAGGTCGAAAGGTTGCTAGAGTTGGGTAAGCTTGATGAACTGATCAGTACTGTGGAGGCTCTTCTCGAGTCTAAACTGGGAAAGATTGATATAAGTGTCCCGGAGGGGACGACACCTAAACCCCCAAGGGCCGATGCGTCACGGCCAAATGCAAGAGGACGTTGATATGGAGGACAGCGTGGCCAACGTCAAGGAGGTGGCCAGAGGGGATTCTTTAACGGTGGTAGACAGAATCAGAGAGGTGGAAAGAGAGAAAACCATTATCGTGTCTGCGGCTGAAATCAACCGCAAAGAAATCAGCAGGGGTACAGATACGAAGCTTACCCACCAGCTCCCGCGAATCAGCAAGCACTACCTCCTCCTCCGGCTGACCCCAACCAGGGTCAACCTATTTTGAATGTTGAGAACTCTCAACCAAGGTGGGGTAATGTAGGCCCCAACATTATGACAATCGCGGGTGGAAAAAGTGTCCGCGATTCGAACCGCGCCCGCAAACGTTCTTATCAGGCATTACATCAGAAGGGGCGCTTTATGGAAGTGAACATGGTCCAGTTAACGGATTTGGATAAAATGACAATATCGTTTGGACCGGAGGATTTATCTGGAGTTTTCTCCCCACAAGATGATGCATTGGTTGTTTCCCCTGTTATTGCGAATCATCCTGTTTCTCGAGTGTGAGTCGACACCGGAGCTGCTACCAACATATTGACTCTTGCGGCCTTTGAGCAGATGGCATTGAAAGCAACCACCCAACTCCAGCCCGTGCATACAAAGTTAGTTGGTTTTAATAATGGTGTTGTTGCTGCTGAGTGATTTGTTGTTCTGCCGGTAACCTTGGGCGACCCAGAAATATCAAGGACCTTGATGGTGGAGTTTGTGGTGGTGGACCTCCCTATACTCCCCTATAATGCAATTCTTGGGAGAAGTTGTTTGAACCTATTTGCAGTTGTGGTATCTCAACCACATTTGATGATGAAGTTTCCCACACCGTTAGGTGTTGGGAAGATGAAGGGAGATCAAGAGCTGGCGCGCTCTTATTATAATGTGATGTGTAGAACTGGTATGGATAGATCAAAAGCGAAGTTACCCGTTTGTATGGTGGAATTCTCGTCTGATGAAGTTATTGATACAAACGACGGACCGTCTCTTAGAAATTTTAAAGAGAACGATATGAAGATGGAGCCTTTGGGAATCAAGACAGTGCCCTTATTCCCAGGTAATCTTGAAAAGACAGTGACGATCGGTTCTGAGTTGTCACCAGAGGTTGAGAAGCATGTAATTTCTTTTTTGCAAAGTAATGTAGATGTTTTTGCTTGGTCTTATCAGGATTATGTGGGGGTTGATCCCCATGTCTGTTCTCATAGACTCAATGTTAACCCATATGTGCGACCAGTTCATTAGAAGAAGAGGAAATTTTCCCCTGAGAAAGATAGGGCGATTGATGAAGAGGTGGAAAGTTTGTTGCAGGCAGGATTCATAGAGCCTTTTAGATATGCGGATTGGGTCGCGAATCCAGTGGTGGTCCCAATGTCGAATAATGGCTGGAGAGTTTGCATTGATTTTACTTATTTGAATAAGGCATGCTCGAAGGATCCATATCCGCTATCGGCCATTGACATGATGGTGGATGCGGCATGTGGCTTTGAATTCCTTAGTATGTTAGATGCTTTTAAAGGATATAATCAAATTTTTATGCATTGTGAGGACAAGTTGTTTACTTTATTTATGACAAATAAAAGCATTTTTTGCTATAGATTTATGGCATTTGGGTTGAAAAATGCTGGGGCCACCTATCAACGTTTAATGAATTCGATGTTCAAAGATATGATCGGAAAATCTTTGGAGTTTTATACCGACGATATATTGTTAAAGAGTAAACATGGGGATAACCACATCCAGTATTTGAATGGTTGTTTTGGTGTATTGAGAAAGTATATGATGAAATTGAATCCGCTTAAGTGTGCGTTTTGTGTGAAAGGAGACAGGTTCCTCGGCTTTATGGTATCTGAGAGAGGAATTGAGATGAATCCTGATAAGATAACAGCTATCCAAGAAATGACCCCTCCGACGACTATTAAGGAAGTTCAAAGGCTGATTGGGAGATTAGCCTCATTGAATCGCTTCAACTCGCGATCTGCAGAGAGAAGTTTGCCGTTTTTTAAAGTCTTGCGTAAGACGAATCTCTTGTATTTGGACGACAAGTGTAGCAGAGCGTTTGAGAGTTTGAAAGACTATTTGAGTAAGCCGCCGTTTATGTCTCCCCCATCACCAGGGGAACCGTTGGGTCTATATTTAGCAGTAACAAAAGAGGCAGTGAGTGCAGCCTTAGTCAGGCTTAGCGATAAGGAACATAGACCGATATATTATGTGAGCAGGAAATTGTAGCTAGCGGAGTCCCGGTATACAGATTTGGAAAAGTTCGTGTTAGCTCTATTAGTCACCTCGCGGAAATTGAGGCACTATTTTCAAGGACATCATATTGCAGTCTTGACAGATCAGCCTATCCGAAGTGTGTTATCAAAGATTGATGCCTCTGGCATGCTAGCAAAGTGGAATATCGAATTGGGCCAGTATCAAATAGAGTATATCTCCAGGCGAGCGTTAAAGGCCCAGGTGTTAGTGGACTTAATAGTAGAGATGACTCGGTCGAAAGAGTTGGGTATTCAGGAGTACTGGGATGCCTTTGTTGATGGATCGGTGTCTGCCGGGCGAACCGGTATCGGTGTTTATTTTAAGGAAAGGAAGTCTGGTGAAGAACATGAATATGCTGTAAAGATGCGCTTCCCCGTAACTAACAACGTCGCCAAGTATGAAGCCTTGATATTTGGTATTAAATTGGCAGTGGAAATTGGAATCGTTCGTCTGCATGCTCATTCTGATTCGCAGTTAGTAGTGAACCAATTTGCAGATACTTATGCCACCAATGAGAACCATTTGTGGAGGTATTTAGATAAGCTGAAAGAGGCGGCTAAAAATCTTAAGATATTCACGCTTACATATATCCCAAGGGAGGAAAACACGCGTGCAGACGGTCTCGCAAAGGAGGCGACGATTTTAGAACTCTCGGATGTGTCGAAGATAACAACAATGATCCACTACCAGCCCTCTATCAGTCCTGTGGAGAAACAGACAGCCGAGGTGGCTAATCTGGAACTTTCTAATGAGACATGGTTTTCATTGGATGCCATATCCGACGTGCCATCTTGGAAGGATGCTATCGTAAATTATCTAATCAAGAGAGAATTGCCCACCGACGAAGGTGAGGCTAGAAGTACTATGCAAAGAGCTACGAATTTCGTCTATGTGGATGAAAATCTATATAAGAAGAATTTCAGAGGCCCATATCTTCGATGTTTGTCCACGATACAAGCAAAGGCTGTTATAGAAGAAGTTCACGCTAGGGACTGTGGTGATCATTCAGCAGGTTGATCCTTAGCAAATAAGGTTAAGAGGGCCGGTTATTTTTGGCCAACACTGGTGAAAGATTGTGTGAATTTTTTTCAGGCTTTTTCTGCTTGTTAGTTCCACTCAAACGTGCATCATGTACCAAGAGCTAGTATGAAACCTTTACCGACAACATGTCCTTTCGATATGTGGGGCATCGATATTTTAGTACCATTTCCGAAGGCACCTAGGCAAAAGAAGTTTTGTATCGTGGCTGTGGAGCATTTCACTAAATGGATAGAGGTTGAAGCCGTATCGCGAGATCGCGAACAGGAGGTTATCAGTTTTCTTTGGAGATATATCGTGTGCCGATTCGGAATTCCCAGGATTTTGGTATCGGATAACGGAACGCAATTCGCTGGAAAGAAGGTTAATGAATGGTGCGAGAATTATGGTATTGAACAGCGGTTTACCTCGGTGGCACACCCAGAAACGAACGGACTTACAGAGGTTATTAACCGTATTATCCTACAACAACTGAAAACACGGATAGATGAATCCAAAGGCTCTTGGGTGGATGAGTTGCATAACGTGATGTGGGCATATCAGACATCACCAAGGTCCACTACCGGATTCAGCCCCTTTTCTTTAGTATACGGCTCCGAAGCCGTGTCCCCGGTAGAAGTGACTATCTTATCAGAAAGAGTTATTGCTTATGATGAGATATTGAATGAAGATATGAGAAAGTTGGACCTTCATTGTATTGATGATGTCCGAGATAGAGCTGCGATAAGAATGGAGGTATGTAAAAGACGGATGGCTAAAAAGCACAATATAGGCGTCCGACCTATGCTGTTGAAGGTTGGAGACTTGATTCTTAAGAAAGTGGAAGTCTCGAAGCATGTTGGTAAGTTGGATTGAAAGTGGGAAGGACCGTACAGAGTAACGGCGGTAGTGAAGGAAGGAACGTATAAGATCGCAAATATGAGCGGGGAGGAGCTGCCACGGACTTGGCATATTTCCAATTTGCGCAAGTATTATGTATAGACGTGACTCATCGATCTTTTTGAAAATAAAATTTTCCTCCCTTTTTAGTGGTCATATTCTAATCCTTTAAGTATCTTTTTTGACGACATGAATTCAATCGACTAGGGGACTGGTAAGGTAGGAGTAGGTCCATTGCGTTTTAGTACGAAGGAGGATGAAATAAATTAAATAAGTTATATTAGAAACGCAATGTACCACCTGTCTTATAGTCGATCATTTTCAAACTCGTCAAATTAGATANTGGATGAGTTGCATAACGTGATGTGGGCATATCAGACATCACCAAGGTCCACTACCGGATTCAGCCCCTTTTCTTTAGTATACGGCTCCGAAGCCGTGTCCCCGGTGGAAGTGACTATCTTATCAGAAAGAGTTATTGCTTATGATGAGGTATTGAATGAAGATATGAGAAAGTTGGACCTTCATTGTATTGACGATGTCCGAGATAGAGCTGCGATAAGAATCTAGGTATGTAAAAGGCGGATGGCTAAAAAGCACAATAAAGGCGCCCTCGTCGGAGGCTGGTCCATTTCCGCATGGCACCGTCTTATGGACGGGCCAATGACTCCGTCTTATGGACAGGTCGAGAATGCGATGGCACCGTCTTATGGACGGGCCAATGACTCCGTCTTATGGACGGGTCGAGAATGCGATGGCACCGTCTTATGGACGGGCCGAATGACTCCGTCTTATGGATTGGTCGAGAGTGTGATAGCCCCGGGTGCAAGTATATACTGGCGGCGAGTGTGTGATGGCCCCGGGTGCAAGTATATACCGGCGTCGAATGTGTGATGGCCTCGGGTGCAAGTATATACCGGTGGCGAGTATGTGATGGCCCCGGGTGCAAGTATATACCGGCGGCGAGTGCGTGATGGCCCCGGGTGCAAGTATATACCGGTGGCAAGTGTGTGATGGCCCCGTGTGTAAGTATATACTGGTGGCGAAGATATATTGGGGAAGGTAGAGCGGCAGACTTATTTTAATCATCTACTCATTTTAAAGAGGCTTTCGCCTTAGAGTTATCGCAGACTCATTCAAGCCCCGCTACACTGGGGACTTTTACACATTACTATTCTTATTATATGCGTTATTATTGAGCATTCCTTCATGAGATTCAGGCAGATTCTTATTATCTCGGAAGTATATTTCTCGATTTGGATTATTCGGAGTTATATTTCTCGTGAAGAACATTACGGAATATGAAAGTTAAAAAGAAAACAGAAAATCAAATATTATATATATAGGGAATACAAAAACGCGGAGAGGCTACAAAAGTGAAGAAATTTGAGTATATAGAAGTTTATTTCTTCTTCTTCTTGGAACTCGAACCTTCACCGGGACCGCTGAGGCGCTTTCTTACAAGCTTAATAGTCGATATGGGAGGATCAACCTCTTTTTCTTTATTTGTCGTAGTGTTCAACTTCTCGGGGAGAAAACTCGCCATCTCGACCTCATGGCGTTCCCGAGCTCCTGTCACACTAGCGGGAATGTATAATGGAGGGTCACGTTGACCCATCACCTCCTCATCTTTTAGATGATCTCCCACGAGGGGGCCCACCGGTTCCGGGAATAATGTGGCCAATCTTCGAAATGCATCCGGCAATGTACCCTCTATGGGTATTTTGATCTCCTCCGAATGAAGCTGCTGGTGCAAGTCCTCCTCCAAATTGAAGTGGAGCACCCCGAACGGATCCCCCGAGCAGTCTAATTTGTCCTCCGCATCCACAGGCTCGAACTTACCCGATAGACTGGGATCAAGTCTTCCTCTCTCTTCGGGAGTTAAGGATATCCCAAGATTCTCTGAGTCTGGACACTTCCTCTAAAGAAATACAGAGCAGATGATGTCGCATTAGCTAGATCCGCCAGGTTTCGGAAAGTCCGGGAGTGCACTGTATACTCCCATATCAGTTTCTGGAAACAATCGTTGATCTGGGACGGCAACCTAGCAGCTCGAGCCCGAAGACTATCTACGGTAGACTGGAGGGATCATTCTTTGATTTTAGCTCTTTATTCTCCTCTAGGGCCTTTCCGAGGGCCTTCTTATCAGCAGCATTGGCATCTTTGGCATTTTTGAGCTTTTCTTCGGTCTCAGCTCTAACCTCCTTCAGCTTGTCTTGAGCATAATTTTCGTTTGACTTGAGGGTATCAATGGATTGCTCAAGAGCATGCCTTTTCCCAATGTGAAACGCCGCACACTCCGTTAACTCACTGCGATGAATTCGAGTTAGGGCTTCGATCGCCTTGTTATTATCTTCCCGGAGCGCCGCCATCTCTTGGGCATGCTTTTCCCGCTGATTCTGCATCAATCTTTCTGCGGCCTTCTTCGTCTGCTCCCCGATTATATCCGGACTGTCGAGTTCCGAATGCCTAAGCATGCAGTATTCCCCTATTGCAGCTGCGGTGCCCATCTCCACGACTGTCCTCTCCATCTGAAAGAAAAGCGAAAACCATAAAAAATTAGATAATATGCGGATGAAACAAAGAGCAAGTAACAATGGTCAATGTGATTACAAACCTCTCCCATCATGAGACGTGCTGTCGCAAATTGGCTCATCAACCGACTAAAATCGGTGAACACTGTGTGATCGTCTCGTCCACGCGGTGGTAATGACAGATTCCTTTCAAAATACGTCAAGGCCAGTCTATTGGAAACGCTATCACCCCTCAGAATCCGAAAGGTTACTCCGTCTTTCACTAGTACCAGGCCAGCCTGACAACCCATCTCGAGCCATTCCTTCACTATATGTTTCTGTATATCTCTTATTCAAAAGGCATCAAGGAACTCGGCGGTTAACCCACTCTTTCTAATGGGTTCCGCAATCTCCAAAATGGTGGGGCCCTCCACCGGTCTTTTCCCCTTATCCGAAGGAGCTTCTTGGTTTATCATTCCCTCCGGACGGGTCCCTTGCTCAACCTCCTCCACCAACGGGCCTATCGGCTGACCCCAGCTTATTTCGCCCTCCTCCTCGCCCCCGAGAACATCCACTAGTGTCTCGGCGAAATCATGCATCCCTTCGTCGGGGGAGAATTCTCTAGCGGTAAGCTCCAACTGCCGACATACAGGAACTAAATCTTCAGGACTCTCGGGGACCTCACTGATCGGCTCATTTCCTGCGGGCTCGAGATTCTCACTTGCCGGCGGAGCATGCGGTGTTGGAGTAGCCGGGCGAGGGGCCTCTTCCGTTTGCGGCGGCAGTTCTTGCAAGCTTTGTGCCAACTCGTCCGCGGCAGTGCGGTTCCGAGATCCGGGCGCCATCTCGAAGATCAGCTCATCCTTTTCCGTAACAAGAGTACGAAGTGATCTCAATTTGTCGCCTAATCTCGAACGACCTACAGGGGGAGCCATTATTCAATCTGCAAAATAGGCAAGTAACGTAAGAAGTACCGTTGAAAGACTATAGGTATATATAAATATATGCGCTGGTTTTGGAAAGGTTTTCTGATCGAGTAAGAGTTGTTGAGATGATTAAGTATTAATGCGTGGTCCAGATACCTAAAAGTTCCGTACTAAAATGGGTAGGGGCCGGAAGGATGTTGGAGGCGACCAAGTTCGGGGCATAGAATAGCATTTTCGGGGTCCAAAGGGTACCGTCCGACCTAGCGCATGCGATAATTATCCTCTCTAAAGCTTTAGGAGTAATGGATCGCGGAATAGGATATAAAGATTCTGGAGAGAAAGGTTCCCCCTCAATTGGGAACCGCCAGGGAAGGCTAAGTGCAGATAACCTAGTGGAACCCACACAAGTAACGAAAAAGAAGTGCTTCTTCCAATCATGATTCGATTGGGGGTTTTGAGAATGGAAAAGGGTTTTTCTTATGCCTCAGACGAAAAAAGATGCAACCCTGAGCGCCATAATGGATAGTAGTACTGATTTGGAATATTTGGAAGAAGCTGTCGACGATCATTGAGATCCCGTTTGTCTCCATAAAAATGATATAGGCGACCACCAAAGACATCGCGTTTGGGTTCAACTAGAAGAGATGAATGTTCAAACAAGTTAAGAGTGTGGAGATGAACGGGTGAAGTGGAAAGCGAAGGCCACACTCAAGGTACTCGAGACAAACAACATGAGTGCCAACCGGTGGACGTAGAATCCGATCAGAAGGACCCGGTTGGTATAGAACGCAATCAGAAGGGAAGCGGTAATTTTCCACAATAGACATCCACTTCCGGGGGTGCATGGTATGGGGTTGGTCAAAAGATTTTAAGACTTTTACGGCAGAGCTCTCAGAACCTACCGTATTCTAAAGATGTGTGAGTCGATCGAAGAAGTGTGGATAATGGTTCGTGATGGGAGAGCGAAAAGCTGATAAACTCGAATTGGAACTCCCCGAGGCATGGGAAGACGAGGCATTGGAGTTCGAGGAATGAGCGGAGTCGGAGGACATGGTGTGGAGTTCTCAAAATTAAGGTTTTTGGAATTTTTTTGAATTTTTTCAGATTTTTATAAGTGTCTCCCGAGTTTTCGTACCAAAAGTCGCGAGAGTCACTGTGCAGCATATGCAGTTTCGAGATTTCGTTTCAGTTTTAAGTCTGCTTTCACTGTTCCGTCGTGAGATTTCGTTCAGGTTAAGTCTGCTTGTCACTGTTCTGTCGCGAGATTTCGTTCAGGTTAACTCTGCTTTTGTCACTGTTCCGTCACGAGATTTCGTTCATGGGGTAAAGTATACAGTGCAACTGTTCTGTTGCGAGATTTCGCTCCAAGCGTCGCGAGAGGTACTGTGCAATGGAAGTAGTCGCGAGATTTCGTTCGAAATGTTGTGAGAATGCCTGGAATGCTACTGTAACGGGGGGGCGGCACTGTATTTATAGGGCCGGAACCCCGTGTCGAAAAATCCCGAGATTTTCGCCCGGCCTTAGAATCTGACGTTCTTAGTGTCAAAACGATCACATCTGCGAGGGGTTTCCAGCCCTACTAACGATTTTCTCGTGAAAATTTCGGAGCGAGTATCGACTTTCGAGATGAGCCAATATGAAATGGTTTGCGACTCAGAATCTAAATCTGAAAACCAGGGGACTATGGATATTACCCGGGGATATTTTCTTTATAATGGCATCCCGAGAGCTCGTCCGACGTGGCTAGATGGTATTTTCGGTATTCTCGTGTATTTTCGTCATTCTATAATTTTGGGGGTATTCTTGTAATTTGGACTTCCCGGGCCTGCATATTAGCATTTAACTTACTTTTCTAGCACTTTCGGACATATTCGGACCCGGGCAGGGCCAAGGGTATTTTCGTAAATTGGCACCCGAGGAGCGCGCCGGTAAGTTGTGGCAATATTTTTGGCTGAATATTTGATACCTGGAAGCAATGAATTAGATTACGAGGTTTCCCGGTATTATCTCATCATTACTTCCAGCTAATTCTCTATCGAAATGCATTTCCGGAGTTCTATTGCGGTATGGCATTTGTTCTAATTTAATTAACGATTATTTGGGTACTTTGAGCTGAGTCAAGTGAAGTTGGGCTCCTAGGTCTGAAACTTGCCAATTGGGCTGGATTTCTCTATATATATGAGCCCCAAGGCACTGAAAAGGGCCCTGACTCTTTTTTTATCTCCCAATGCAAGACTTTCGCCCGAACTAGCGAGATTTCATTTTTCAGCCTCAATCAGCGAGATTTCGCGCCAAGTCTCGCGACCACCTCCCTTTGAATCACTATTCACTAGAATTCGTACTAAAACTCGCGACTGGCCCCTGCAGATCACTATTCACGAGTTTTTGGGCAGTTTCATCGTAACAGAGGTTTTGGCAGTTTTACCGTAACAGAGCTTTTGACAGTTTTACCTTAACAGAGCTTTTGGCAGTTTCACCGTAACAGTGGTTTTGGCAGTCTCACCGTAACAGAGGTTTTGGCAGTTTCACCATAACATAGCTTTTGGCAGTTTCACCGTAACAGAGTTTTTGGCAGTTTCGCCGTAACGGAGTGCTTTTGGCAGTTTCGCCGTAACGGAGTGTTTTTGGCAGTCCCGATCGTTTTCCGACCCGCTTCCATCTTGATTATTGATATCACATCATTGTAATTGTATTCTTTGAATATCATAGTGAAAACCAAGGTAGAGCATTGCTCTCCCGAGGACGTAAGCCCGCACATTGTGGGCCCAACCTCATATATCGCTCGTGTCCCCATAATAATTAAATTCCGAATATATTTAAATAATTGACTCATCTAAAAATAAACACACCAAAATATTTTTAGTCGAGATCGGGATCGGATACCACTCTAAAATTTGAGTGCCTGTACTGCTTTACACATTGGAAACTTAAGTAGTTTAAATTCTTTAAAACTTATATATTAGTCAATATATCCAACAAGTGGTGGACATGCGTGGTACTTACTAAATAATCAGTTTTAATAGTACTTTGTGAACATTGCTTAATCTTTGTATGCTTACGGCTTTCCTATATGCTTATTACACATTGATTGTATGCTCTTTACTGAATTGTCTTTTATATTTGTTAAGTGTTTACTTTCATAGCCGTTAGAGTATGATAAAGTCTGGCGATATTGAGTAAGGTACGTCTAAGGACAGTAACCCCATTAAAATAGGGTGGTTTTTAAATAAACCACCAAAGTTTATTGGTAAACACTTTTATTACTGGAAGGCTAATTTGCTTACCTTCCTTAAATAAGACTTAAAAATTTACAAATGTGTGGTGCTAGGAACTGGCTTGATTCCAAATATGTAATCAGATCCAATTTGTATTGTAAACAATGATGCTAATGAGTTGAATGCTAGATGTTCTAGTGCTTTATTTTCTACATTTAGTATATTTGAATTCAATAAAGTGTCTCGATGTGCTACAACACATGAAGCATGGAATATCTGGGATTAGAAAAACTAAGCTTAATATGCTTAAGCATGAGTTTGAAATGTGTTCTATTCATATAATGAAATTATGATTGATTTACATCAGTGTTTTATTATGTTAGTTAATGAAATGGAGCTTCTAGGTTGTAAAATGTCCAATGAAGAAAAGAACTTTAAAGTCCTTATGAGTTTAGATAACAATTGGAAAAATTTTAGAACTACTATAAAAGAAACTAAGGATCAAGAAGTCTTAAGTGTAGATGAACTCTTAGGGATTTTTCTAACTAAAGAACTGCATGATAAGAGTAGACAACAATTAGAGAACAAAAGTTTTATTTCCTACATTGTCCTAAATGTTGCGTCCTCCTCTAAAAAGGCACAAGTCCAGTCTAAGACACCCAAAACTCCATAATATGGACATCTTTATCAGAAATCTGATTCTGAAAATGATGCAGATAAGGAAATAGTCATTCTTACCAAAAGAATTCAAAGATTATTAAAAGCTAAGAGGAAAAATAAAACATAGTCAATTAAAACTATAATATGCTCTAATTGTAATAAGTCGGGTCACATAAAGTCAAAATGTCCACTTTTAAAACAGTAGTTCGAAAAGAAGAAGTCTATATTTCATGTACTACTTGATGAGGACTACACCTCTTCAAATGAAACTGAAAATTGTGGGTATGCCTCTCTCGGTGAAGAGAATGTGTCATTGGGAGGACTGAACCAGAGTAATTCTGATAGTGAGGTAAGTTCTAATAACTCTGAAAACAGTAGTGATTTGCTAATTGAGTTTGCCAAACTCGTCAAGAAGTATTCAGAACTTGAAACAAAATATGAATGTTTAGCATATGAAACAACAAAAAGGACTTTGGTTTCAATAACTGAAAATCCAAGCACCATAAGTCTTAACAAGATCTTAGAGTGTCAAAAGAGTTTTTATGAAAAAACGGATCTAGTTTTTAATGTACAACCAGAAAAAACAAGTGAACCTAGAATATCTTTGTCATCCCCATGAAAAAAATGAACTTTGTCAAAGCAATCTCTTCCGACGCGAAAGAATACCCTCAATCAAATCATACAACCTTTGTAGGACCTAAACCTAAGTGTAAAACAGTCCTAACCAGGGCTGCGTCATCCAATTGTCCAAATGGAACAACATTTGGAATAGGTTTTAATCCTGAAATTAGTTGATCAAATACACCGGTAAAAAATTAAATAGAAACCAAGGTCACTAGAATTCAGTAGTGATTCTCTTTACTCAAGACGTAGAGCTGAATTGAGAATTTCAGTAGATAAACTGTTTAGATTATTGTACAACACCAAATATGTTACAACTTGTACTATAAAACCAAAATGGATTCCCAAGTGTTAAAGAAATTGTTTTTTTGCAGTTTTAATTTCTCTTACTTGATTATCTGTTGTATGTGCTATGTGGTTGAATTCTGCTATTACATATCAATATAACTATGTAGGCATAGATTGTTGGCACATGACTGGAAATATGACTGGATATATGAACATGTTATGTAAAATTAAGAGTACTAGAGTTGGTAGAGTTATCTACTATGACAATTCTAAATGTACCATGTTAGGCATTGCTCTTTTATTTATGATAATCTTGGGATAAATGACATTCTGTTAGTTGATAACTTGAAGCATAATTTACTTAGTGTTAGTCAATTATGCGATAATGACTTCACGGTTTCATTCAACAAAGATGCATGTTATGTGATTAAGCATGATTCTGTAACTTTTCGAACACATAGAATTAAGAATATCTTTATGATAAAAAAGCTTGAAAATGTGCAAGCACGCTTAATTACTTATGTTAAATCTTCTATTGAATGATATATGAAATTAGTAAGGTTAAATCTTATTCGTGGAATCAACATTAAGATTACCAAGAATAAACATGAATGTGCGTGTGTGTTAGAGTAAAACAAACTATGACATCTTTTAAACCTTTGAATGTTATTAACTCTTCTAGGATTATAGAAAAATTACATATAGACCTATCTGGGGAATTTAAACCGTGTAGCTAAATGACAAATCTTAGTGTTTGGTAATAGTAGATGATTATTCTAGATACACATTTGTTTTCTTTTTAAAACAAAAATCTGAAACATTTTTAGTGTTCAAATATTTTAAAAGATTTATAAAAAACAAAACAGATCTGAAAATTAAATACCTTAGGAGTGACAATAATGGTGAATTTAATAACTTAGAATTTACGTCATTATGTCTAGAATCAGGTATAGAAAAGAATTTTACCAACCCTAGGACACCCGAGCCAAATGGTATAGTGGAAAAAAAATATAACATTTCAAGAAATGGATAGATCTATGTTAGTTGATCAAAAAACATCAAAACCCTTTGGGCAGAGGTTGTAAACACATCGATCATAATTAGGGGAATTCTGAAAATAACACCTTATGAACTATTTTTTAATAAAACAACAAATGTGTATTACTTTCACATTTTTTGTTTTAAATGTTTTGTTCATAACAACAATAAGGAACACTTATTGTTCATAACAACAAGCCCTAAACCACTAGAATCAGAATATGAAAATGAAGATGAAACACATATCGAACATGAATCACTACCGCAAGATAAGAACTTAGAAAACCTAGATGCATCGTTAGAACCATACGAAGTAGAACCCTAAAACTCTAGAAAACTGATATTACCCGGGTATATTCTCTTGTATCCGTCCTTACCCGGGAGCTCGTCCGACGTGGTTATTGGTATTTTCGGTATTTTCATATTTTTATCGGATGGCATTCTCAAGTGGTATTCTCGTAATTCTAGCTCGTTGGGCCCCATATAAAGTCTCTTTAAGCATTTTGAGATGTTTCGGGTCATTTCGGCCCCGGACAGGGCCAGGGGTATTTTCGTCATTTGCCACCCGGGAGTGCATCGGTCAGGTGCAATGATGTTATGTGGCTGCGTATTCGCTATCTAAAGGCAAAGAACTGATATACGAAGTTCTCGGGAATTTTCTGATCGTATTCCCGACTAACATCTTGTCCGGATTGGTTCCCGAAGCTTCGGGATCAGCATGGTATTTATTATATTATAATTTGGAATATTTAATTATTTTGGGCTAAGTGAGGTGAACTAGGCTTATGGGCCCAAGAGAGTGGGTTTTGGGCTGGATTTCTCTATAAATAGGAGCCCCAAGGCATTGAGAAAGGATTCGGACTTTTTCACACTTCCCAAGGCGAAACTTGACCCAGACCCGCAACTAAACTCGCTTAACCGCGACCAGTGGCTCCTATTCGCGACGAACCAGTCATCATCACTATTCGCGACGAACCAGTCATCATCACTATTCGCGACGAACCAGTCATCATCACTATTCGCGACCAGTCCTCATCTGCGTTGGTCGCGAACAGTATCTCTCGCGTTGGTCGCGACCAGCCCTGCCTGCCTGCACTGTTCACTCGCGTCCAGTGCAGTGCGATTGCAGATTTGATCGTTTTTCGAGCCGTTTTTGTCCGTATTACCGTTGTCATCTCATTGTATTTGTATCGCTTGATTATTATAGTGACAACCAAGGTAGAGCTTCGCTCTCCCGAGGACGTAAGCCCGCACATTGTGGGCCCAACCTCGTATATCGTCCGTGTCTTCACAACAATATAAATTACAAATTAATTATAAATTGACTGATCTGAAAATAAATACCCAAAATATTTTTAGACTAGATCAAAAACCATCCTATATTCCTAATATGCCTAAGTGTTTAGATAAGCAAAATATTTTAGGGGATGAAAAAGAGCCAATAAGAACAAGAAATTCATTTAATGCATTCTGTAAATCAAATGCTTTTGTATTATTAAGTGAACCTAAAAACATTAGTGATGCATTAAATGATTGAAGATGGATACATGCAATGCAAACTGAATTGTTTCAAATTTTTAAAAATAGAGTGGGAATTAGTCCCACCACCTAAAAATCGGAACATAATAGGAACAAAATGGATCTTCAAAAGCAAATTAGATGAATATGGAAATGTCACTAAGAATAAAGCTAGGTTAGTAGCCCAATTGTATTGTCAAGAAGAGAGAATAGATTTTGGGGAAACTTTGCTCCGATAGCTAAAAATGGAATCTATTCGAATGTTGATTGTCTTTTCTGTTTTTAAAGGTTTTAAAGTTGTACCAAATGGATGTTAAATCTGCATTTTTGAATGACTTTATTGCTGAAATTGTGTTTGTGAAACAACCAGCGGGCTTTGTTGATCCATCCAAACCCGATTATGTGTTCAAATTAAACAAAGCTTTATATGCTTTGAAACAAGCCCCTAGAGCTTGGTATGATAGACTAAGTCAATTTTTAGTGTCATGTGGTTATAGGAAAGGGAGTGTAGATAAAACATTGTTTATAAAATGTGTAGAATCATATTTAATTTTTGTACAATTATATGTTGATGATATCATCTATGGGAACACTAATGCGAAATTGAATGTTGAATTTTGTAAATTGATATCTACCGAATTTGAAATGAGCAACTTAGGTAAATTATCTTTTTGTTTTGGAATGCAAGTTAAACAATTAGACAATGGTAGTTTCATTTGTCAATCAAAATACATAAAAGAACTCTTAAAAAAGTATGATATTGTAAATGCAAACTCAATGAAAACACCTATGCAGACTAACTTAGATCTAAGTCTATATGAAAATGAGGAATCAGTGAGTAAAATATTATATAGGATCATGATAGGATCTTTGTTTTATGTGACTTACTCTAGACCCAATATAATGTTTAGTGTTTGTATGTGTGCTAGATTTCAATATAATGCTAAATTGTCTCATTTAAAGGTTGTAAAAAGAATTTTTAGATATCTAGTAGGAACAACAAACATTGGACGGTTTTATCCGAAATTTGATAATCTTGATGGATTTAAGACATTGATGTAGAGTTTAAGGATTTTTGAGGTTGATATGGGCAATTTGTGTGGGTTGTGGTTATGGCTGTGGTTGTTGGCTTGGTTGGTCGTAGATTTATGTTGTAATTGTATATCAGCATGAACATTCAATGTATTCCTTCATCATTGCCAAACAGTAAGAATTGAATGTTAAAATGAGTAAAAACAGGGCAATGCTTCTAAAAACATAGAACTTCAAAAGACAAAACATTGAAAAACATACAGTTTGAACCAGCGTGAATGCCTAGCTATTAAGCACACAGCTCATTTCCTAAGAACGAAAGCAACAACAAAAACAACAACATTCCACAGACCTATCTTAATGACCTCATCAAAAATGAAACATAAAAACATGATAAAAGGTGTCAGATTCCATATTCAGCATTGATCTTCTTAGAGAGCAACTTCCAAGGAAAGATAATTGCTGCTTCTGTACAACATTTAACATTCTTCCATTTGTCTAAGGTCCACATCAAAGTCTTTGACTTGTCCTGAGAGAATTAAGGCTAAATCCATAACATTATCAGACACTCCCCTTGCTGTGTAGGGCCTTTAGCAGTTAGTTATTGAATCCTACATAATTTTCTTAAATATTGGAATTGTTTTGGACGAAGCGGCTATGTAAGAATATTAGCAAGTTGATCATCCGTCCTGACATACTTTACTTGAATAATGCCCTCCTTAAAATAATCTCTGAATGCATGAAACTTAACTCGAATGTGCTTTGTTCTCCCAAAACATATGGGATTTTCAGCCATGTCTAAGGCGGATTTGTTGTCTATCCAAAGAGTGATTGGAGTCATGAGTTTAATACCAAGATCCTCAAATAATTTCCACAGCCACATTGCATGATTTGCAGCAGTCGCTTCTACAATATACTCAACCTCGTTAGTGGATTGAGCAACGATATCTTGATTTTTTGAATTCCAAGCGAAACATCCTGAACCGATTGAGAATAGATAACCAGTGGTGCTGTTGCTATCAAACTTATCAGCATCGAAGTCACTATCCACAAAGCCATGTAACTCCATTGGGTGATTTCTTTCAAATCTGATACCTAAATTTGAGTGCCACCCACATATTTTAAAATTTTCTTGGCTGCATGAAGATGATTTTTTGTGTGGTTCCGCCATGAATCGGGACATATAGCTGACTGAAAGCATAATATCAGGCCTTGTTGCAGCTAAATACAAGAGACTTCCTATTATGCTTCGGTATAAATGAGTATCAGCCAATTCTGAATCATCTTCCTTTCCAGGCTTGTTTTCTACACTTAGCGGAACAGGTGGAAAATTGCCTTCGGTCATACCAAATCTTTTGTAGAGCTCAGTTGAGTATTTAGTTTGAGATAGGCTGATAAATTTTGGCACTTGATGTATTTCCATTCCCAAGAAGTAGCACATTAATCCAACACCCGTCATTTCAAAAGTATTCATCAACTTTTCCTTGAGATCATTAACCTGTGATTCATCTTCCCCTGTAATAAGGAGATCATCCACATATAATGACACAATTACAAATATTCCTTCATTGCAGCGAAGTAAATAGACAGTTGGCTCGTTTTGACTTCAAAGCCTAGCTCCAAGAAAAGGCTATCAATCTTTGAGTACCAAGCACCATTGGCTTGCTTGAGTCCTTACAAGGCTTTGTGCACCAGGTATACATCACATTCTTGTCCCTTTTTGATAAATCCAGGAGGTTGTTCAACAAATATTTTTTCTTGCAGAATTCCATTTAAAAAGGCGGATTGTACGTCCAAGTGGTGCACATTCCAACTTCTACAAGCTGCTATAATAAGGAAGATTTTAATTGTGTCCAGTCGAGTAACAGGAGAGAAAGTCCATAAATAATCAATCCCTTGGAGCTGAGCAAATCATTTTACTACAAGTCTCGCTTTTAACTTGTTCATACTGCCATCTGCGTTTAGCTTAGTTCTGAAGATCCACTTAACTCTAATTATTTTTCTGTTCGTAGGCTTAGATACTAGAGACTAGGTGTTGTGTTTTTCGATCAATGACAACTCATCAATCATTGCCCTTTTCCATTCTGGATTTGCCAAGGCCGTTTCCAAATTGTCTGTTTCCTTTTCAAATATCAAATTGCATGATTCCAGGACTATGAATAAACTTTTGTAGCGTCGAGGAGCATGATCTATGTCTTCATCATTGTCTTCATGATCACTATCAGTAGCATCACTACCTCTATGATTTTCCATTCGTAAATCATTGTTTTCAGCGACAACTAAAGGAGAGTTTGCTTCAGGTTATGTGGGAATGCATGTTGTTGTATTTTGCTGAGTGCCTCCTTCCATTCTAACTTCTTCTTGTTCAGTAGGCAAATACATTTGGTACTCAAATGTATTTTGGGGAATACGGATGGAATGAGATAATTTTTCAGCAACATGCTCATCAGCAGAAGCATCTAGGACATTATCATTGCAGGCTCCTTCAACATCAGTGTCAATTTTTCCTTGTAGCCAGTTCCAATGCTTGTTTTCGTCTATTGTTACATCCCTGCTTATCATGAAGGTACCACACTTTAAACTGAATACTCTATAGGTCTTTGAAACATCTGAATATCCAAGGAAAATACTAACTTCAGATTTTGCGTCAAGTTTACTTCTTTTCTCATTTGGCAGATGGATATAACACACACTCCCAAATATTTTTAAGTGGCTCACAGTTGGTTTCTACCAATGCCAAAGTTCATAAGGAGTGATGTCGTTCGTTGCCTTTGTACCAAGTATGTTCAGCAAGTAAACCGAAGTATTTGCAACCTCACCCCAGAAGTTGAGTGGCAATTTCTTTCCAAAAAGTAAACATCTCGTCATCTCCATTATTGTCATTTTTTTTTTCACTAATTATGTTCTGTTGCAGAGTATATGGTGCTGTAAGTTGGTGGATGATGCCTTCAACATTGCATAGATCAACAAAGTCCTTTCCCATGTATTCAACTCCATTATACGATCTTAGCATTTTTACTTTGAAGCTGCTTTGTTTTTCTGCCATTGCTTTGAATATCTTGAAGTAATGGAGGGCCTCAGATTTCTTTTTCAACAAGTAAATCCACACATATCTAGTTAGATCATCAATAATGGTAATGAAGTACCTGTTACCACTTGGAGTTTGCTCGTTCATATAGCCACACACATCCGAATGTACCAAGTGAAGTTTGTGAGAGCTTTTCTAGTTGTTGTTGCCAAATTTAATTCTTCTTGATTTGCCTTCTTGACACACTGCACAGATGTTTGAATAAGATGAAAATGAAGGCAAGTCGAGTACTTGAGTGTGAAGTTTCGTTATTGCAGCATAGTGATAATGTCTAAAGTGCTTATGCCACAAAAGTGTGTTGTCTTGAGCAGCAAGGCTGATCATCGGCTTTTCCAGACGTGTAAAATTGACGGGAAAGGTTCTTCCATTTGCTTTTGCTTCCAAGACAGCTCCTCCACATTTATCCTTTATGATAAATGTTTTTTATTGAAACGAGACTTCGAGATTTTCATCATCAACTAGCTGTCCTAAGCTCAATAAGTTATGTGGGCAAGCTTGAACCAGAAAGACATTTCTGATGGTAATTTTTCCTCTCCCAGCAGAGACTTCAACATCTCCAACATTATGTGATTTAGTAATTTGCCCATTTGCGACTTCAATCCATTTGTTGCACGGTTTAAGCCTGCTGAAATTTGTTGAGTCATTCGACATGTGGTTGCTACACCCACTGTCCAACAACCAAACATTTTTGTTGATCTTGTATTCTTCAGTTTTCGTCGTTAGCATGAGATGCAGATTTCCTATGTCTCCTTCTAGTTATGTAGCCAAGTTTGTAGTGATTGTTTGGGGTTGATTTTGTGATCCTCTCTTGACAAGGCACACCTTTTCTAGGTGACCTGATTGACGACAGAAGGTGCACAAATTTGAAGGATGCCACCAACAGAATGCGGATTTGTGATTTTTCTGCTTGCAATGGTCGTAGGGGGGATAGAGGCATGTTCTTTCTTAAGTTTCACCATTTCCTACATGATTTGGTTGTGGTCCCTTCATTTGTGTTCTGAAAGCAAGTTCTATTCCTTCGATCAATCTTGATTTGAGTTTCGCTTCAGCACTTATTAGCATATTTAGCAATGCATGGGGTGTTATGTCCTGAAATTCCTTTGTATATTCAACTGAAACACTGTGTGCGTCAAACCTTTCAGGGCGACTTGATAGGATTTTGTTCACTACCCGCTTCTCAGTCACTCCCTCACCACATATCTTTAGTTTGTTGGTGATTTTTGTGAATTTTTCAGCAAAGTCTTGTATGTTTTCTGAAGAATTCATCTTTAGTTTGTCAAACTGTCTCCAAAGTGCTCTGCCTTCAACATGAGCATTCTTGCTTCTACCATACGTGAGTCTCAAATTTTCCCAAGCAGTGTATGGTGTGGTGCAATCCACTAGTGTCATGTAAACATCTTCTCAAATGGTGTTGCATATGGTGTCTGATACTCTGTGTTGGCTTAGGACTGCTTCCGTGTATGATGCCCTTTCAGGAGCATCTACAGCGGGTTCAGTAGGAGGTTTATTTTCAACAGCACTCCATAGGTCCAATGCAAGCAAGGATTGTTTCATGCGGATGGGCCAATTGTGATAGTTCCTTGATGTGAGGAGGGGAACAGAGGAGGATTAAGAGCGGTTTGAGGCCATGGTGTGTACGCAGCGGAGAGCAGAATTGTTGGGAAATGCATTTATTGTAGGAAGATAGGTTCCGATACCATGATGGATTTAAGACATTTGATGTAGAGTGTAAGGATTGTAGAGGCTGATGTGGGCAATTTGTGTGGGTTTTGGTTATGGTTATGGTTATGGTTTGTTGGCTTGATTGTGTTGTAGATTTATGTTGTAATTGTATATCATCATGAACATTCAATGCATTCCTTCATCGTTGCCTAGCAGTAAAAATTGAATGTGAAAATGAGTAAAAATAGGGCAATGCTTCTAAAAACATAGAACTTCAAAAGACAAGCATTGAAAAACATACAGTTTGAACCAACATGAATGCCTAGCTATTAAGCACACAGCTCATTTCATAAGAACAAAAGCAACAACAAAAATAACAACATTCCACAGACCTATCTTAATGACCTCATCAAAACAGAAACATAAAAACATGATATAAGGTGCCAGATTCCATATTCAACATTGATCTTTTTAGAGAGCAACTTCCAAGGAAAGATAATTGCTGCTTCTGGACAACATTTAACATTCTTCCATTTGTCTAAGGTCCACATCAAAGTCTTTGGCTTGTCCTGGGAGAATTAAGGCTAAATCCATAGCATTATCAGACAAATCTTGCTATTTCTGCATTTTCAGATGCCGATTATGACGGGTGTAAGCTAGATAGAAAAAACACAAGTGGGCCTTGTCATTTTTTAGGTGCATGTGTAGTATCATGGTTTTGCAAAGAAACATAATACGATAGCTTTTTCCTCAACTTAGTCTGAGTATGTGGTACTATCAAATAGTTGCACACAAATTTTGTGGATTAAAGCACAATTCTCAAATTATAACATACATATTGAGATTGTGCCATTACTTTGTGATAATACTAGTGTAATTAATCTTGCAAAAAACCCGGTATACCATTCTAGAAGTAAACATGTTGAAATTAGGCATCACTTTCCAAGAGACTTAGTTGAAAATAAAACAATTAGTGTGATCTTTTTGCCGTCTTAAGAACAAATTGCCGATATCTTTACTAAACTGCTTGATTTTGCTCAGTTTTCTGCATTACGTACTGAACTTGGTCTAATGTTGTGCCCTTAATTTTGTGAATTGATTTAATTTCTGCTTATAGTTTATACGTGCATATTGTGTGTTTGGACTGGTTTGAATATGTTATGTTTCTGCTGTGCTCACTTTTAAATTGCGTGACCATTACGACTGCTTGCATTATGTATGTGTTTCTATGTATGATGTATATCTTTGAAAAATGCTATGTGCAATTTTCAGTACTAACCGCCTTTATTCCTAGGGCCTGTCATACTCCCATTCGAGGAGTTACGCATTTGGACACATGGGGAGAAATCCCTACCTGTAACTAAGCATGTTTTTGTTATTGTTCACCGCTCCCTTGCTATACCTTTTCGAATTAAGGGGGAGTTTATCTCCCTCTAAAGTGTGACTGAGATTGAACCCCATATGGGTAGTAAATCTCAGGTGTTATAGGTACATATCACGATCGACAAATACGAAGGGGGAGAGTGTTTACAGTGATACTCGTGTTACGCATTGGACCTGTAATTGGGCTATGCTATTGGTCTTGTAATTGGGCTCACTTACTTTTTCTGGGCCTGAGTAACAGTAAGGCGGTTAGCCTAGCTATATAAGTCAGGGTTCTCTCCCTTGCAGATGCATGAGTCTACCCTTCCCAGCGTTGCTCTGACTTTGTGACCCTCTCGTTTATATTGTGTTTTCTTTAGCACTGAGCGTTTGAATCTCTTGATCGTCTTGAGCGTACTGACTACTTGACTTCTTGCTACCTTGTGAGGTTTTAGATTTGTGTCTAGGTCTAGAAACCAGACATGTTCTTGAGATAGTTGTATACTGTGTGTGCCAGAAATCGTTTCAGTTTACGCATTGATCTTTGAAGGTTGAGTGGCTATCTGCGAGTGAGGCCTTTGAGTTGGTTCCTTGTGACTATTACGAATTAGACATGTTCTTGCTTACTGGTAGAACTTGAACTATCCCTAGTCTACTACTGTGACTGTTAGACTCACATCTTGAACCCCTGATTTGAGATCTGAGTGATAATACTTTGTGAACGCTTCGGTAGTGAGGTAAAAACTGTGTGGTTAACTTTTGGCTGAAATCTACTAACGATTTGCTGAGTTTCATGCGTATGTACTAAGAAACTAATGAAAACTCTTTAGATCTAAAAAGATCTGAAGAAAGATTTCAGATCTTGCGTAGATCTGGTGATAAACACCGTCATAGCGACGACTGTGAAATTGAGCATCTCTAACTCTATTATTTATTGTTTTAGTTAATTCCAAGGTTATTGTTGTGTGCTTACTTACCTGCTATTAGTTGTGTTCCCAATTTGTAAACATCATTAAGTTTCTTTTTTTGGTAATTGAAACTGTAGGATCGATAGTGGATTGCCGAGACGATCGATTCTAAGATAAGAATCGAGATCGGATACCACTCTAAAATTTGAGTGCCTTTTACTGCTTTACAAATTAAAAACTTAAGTAGTTTAAGTTCTTTAAAAATGATATATTAGTCAAAATGTCCAACACTATTGTTCCAAGGTTACGTTAGTAATGTGCCAGTCTTATGAAGATATAGAGGGAAGAAGGGAATTCATATTGTAGATCCTTTGGTGTTTTTAAAGTGAGAAGCATGACCATTCAACCATCTTATTAAAAATGATTGGATGTTCATTGTTGACATTTTTGTTAGTGATGATCACCATTTATACTTAACTTACCTTCAATTGGTAAGTTTGAGATCATCTTCCTCCTCCATTTTTGGTTAAATTAGTTTCATTTTCAATAGTGACTACATTTTATTGTATTTTTAATTTTAATAACCAATCTTTTGTATTAAAATAGAGAAAGCAAAGTAATTGTTTTTTGTAGAGGGAACATTTCCCATCATCTTTTTTTCTGCACCACTTTTCACAAAAGCTAAAGTAAAAGAATATAAAGAAACATTGAGAACAATACAAAATATCACTCAATAATTATAATAAAATAATGAATAAAAAGAAAATAAAGTTAAACATTAGGAAAGTAGAAAAGCTTCTTTATCCCCCCCACAGGCCACACAGTATAAAAATCGTTTGTATTTTCATACAAAAAAACTTATAATTCACAACCACAACCCCAAAATTATGTTTCAAACTCAGATTTTCACTTGTTTTTTTGTACTCGAGGATCTTTTTTATGCTTTTTGATATGGCAGGAAACCCTAGCTGGTTTGGCATGCATATAAATGAATCTGGCCTTATATCTTCTTCATCTTTATCATCATCATCATCTTCTTCTGTATATGGATCCTCCACCGCTACTTCAGATACTGTTTATGGTTTCGATCATTTACCAGTTAGGTCTTGGAGCCAACTGCTACTGTAAATTCTTCTCTCTGTGAATTTGTTCTTGTTTTTAACTGTAAAGTAGGTTCAATAAGAACATGATTCTCTTGCTTTTTCATAGTTTTCTTTTATCTGGGAATCTTGTATCGAATCTTTTTTCAACTGTTCATACATATAAAGAAAGTGAGTTATATATGCATATAGATGCGTCTTTGTGATTCTGAGGCGGGTTTTGTTTCGTGTATGTGTGATTATGTCGATTCCGACAAGTAGCGGCGGTGGCGGAGGATTTCAACAGGAAAAGAAGATGGAGATTTGGGATAATCAGGTTATGAATTTGAGTCCTTTTACGAGGGTTCCTATAATTGATGTGAAGCAAGAACTTGTGCAGTCTTCAAGGCAACAGTTATTTGAAAACGATGAATTTCCGGTGAATCGACCGTGGCAGCAACTTCCAGCTTCTTCACCTTCTTCATTCATTACAAATAGTTTGCTCAGTGAGAAGGCGGTGGCCGTGGATGGAGGAGTGAAGAAGAATCATAAGCAATCAAAGACCAAAGATCATTCATTAGAGGTGGCAAATTCAATTCAAAACTCTTTCAACCTCCATTTATTTATTCTTTTCTACAAGACAAATCACTAATATTCTTCATTCACATGTCGTTTTTCACAACTAGGTTTTTGTTGAGTGTTTTTTAGTTTTTTACAACATTCTTTGCTATGGCTTTGTATTTTATCTAATTCAACTTAATATTTATAAATAGAAGTGCAAGCACACCAGCATCGTTGTGAATGGAGCATCTAAAAAAGCTAGGGTTCAACCTATGTTGTCTCAACCAGCTTTAAAGGTAACATACTACTTGACTTGATTAGGGATATTGCTTAACATGTAATGGATTTGAACCTTATTTATAGTCTCTCCTTTGGTAAATACGAACGTTGAATATCATGTTGGATTAGTTTTTGTCAAACATAAATAATTGTTTTTTGATAAAAATTGACCACATACGTTTGACATAAGCTAACATCTTTTGACAAATGTCCATGGTTATTTTTAATTTTTTATCAATTTTTATGTGATTTTTAGTTTGAAACACATTCCATCTTCAACTCATGATTCATCATGAGTAATAAGATAGATATAATTTTGTATAACACATTTTACTTTATTGACATAACTCGAAACTCTATTGAGTTTGTATTAGAACGATTGACTCTGCATAGACATTACTCTAATTTGGTAAAGAGACTTGATTTTGCTAAACTCGAGTGGTCAAGTTTTTTTCAAAGACAAAATTAATCAACTAGTTATTAAACGTTTGCGTTTTTCAAACACGGAAAACTATATATTTGATAACCAAATTCAAATCCACTATATTTTAAGCAATATCACTCTTGATTAAATACATTGTACTGTGTTTCATATTTTCTCATCTTTTTGCTAACAAGCAGGTGAGAAAAGAGAAGTTAGGTGACAGAATAACAGCACTTCATCAACTTGTTTCTCCATTTGGAAAGGTAATTAGCACTTACTAATCACCACCATTAGTTGAATTTTCGATCAAATTAAATGTCGAAACACAAAACCGGTCTAATAAAATCAATTTATATTCCTTTACCTTCTGTATATGTTTTTCTTGTCTATTTTATAAATTGGGGCCTAAGAATGAGCTTGTTGAGTAAAAATTGACCACAAGATCTCTTTGTGAACAAGTTCCATAAAATAACTATGGCAATTTTTAATTGAAATTGGGTTTAGCAGACAGATACTGCTTCTGTGTTAGCAGAAGCCATTGGATACATTAGATTTCTTCAAACTCAGGTCGAGGTAATTAATTATTACACGTCATTAGATTTCAAAACATCTCCAATTCATGATTGATTTTATGGGTGCAGGCACTGAGTTCTCCATATGTGCGCACCCAAAATTTGGTAAGTGACGACCCATTTTTGTGTTTTTTGCACCCACAAATGATACAATACTCAAAATTAAGTCATCTGAAAATAAGGTTTAAATAAAAATGATCCTTCAAAGTTTTAAAACACTGTTAATTTAATCATCTGATGAATTAGGATTCGGACCTTAGAAGCAGAGGGCTGTGCCTCGTCCCAATTTCATGCACCCATCACATCGGAAACGATACGGGTGCCGACTACTGGGCTCCATCGTCTCTTGGTGGAGGCTTTTGATCATTTCTCACTATATGTATATGTATTTGTATGTATCTGGATATGAAGTCTGTGAAGACAGACAGGACCATGATGCAACTTTAGAAGCAGACAATGACTGCTGATGGTGCTTGTAACTGATTTGGACAGATTATACATCGGATTCTGTGCATTTTTCTACTCGATGAAAATATTTAAATGGATAAAGGAACATTGCCAAACTGGGAAGAGAATTTGTTCTGGGAAATTGTCATGATCTTCACCCATAGTCAAACCAATGCTTTATGAATAGAACATTGATAGTCTAACGATGATATTAACATGTTAAATAGGGAGCAACTCAATGTCTTGGTGTAACATGTGTTTGCTTAGTAAGAAAATATATGTATTTTCATAAACAACGCAACATAAACATTAGTATTTCCATATACTAACACAAATAAGATGCATCATCAACTCATTGCCCTGCAAATGCTTCTCAAAATAGGGGAACCTCCACTTTTATTACCGATTTTAAATGGGTATTGGAATTTGCCACAATTTGAGATAGTCTATCTTGATTGATACTTTTTGGGCTATTCGTGATAGCCTATCTTGAATCAAAATAAGAAAAAACAAATCCTAATTATTCAATAAAAACAAACATGAACAACATTCAATTTAGATTCTCTCGCCTCTACCTAGCTAGACCCGTGCCCTCAAGCCTTCTGCACAGTAGTTCGTCCATTACTTCATCGCCGTTGATTGTTTAGGTAGGTTATGACAACGGTTAGGATTGATATTGCTAACCATCAATTGACTATATGTCGTGACTCCCTCGATTTGATCCGTCGTTCCGGGTTATGTTCTAATTATGTTATAATTTGGTTATGTTTAGTGTTTTGCTTATGTCATTTTGATATGAATTATAATTACCAAAAGGATCCATATATAACTTCAGAAATTAAATAACAATACATTAAGTTTTGAAAAAAATATAACACATTAAATTTATTACACATACATAAATACAAATCACCATCAAATGAACAATGAATGCTCAATTTGATCTTGCCAAAATATGTTTTATGATATTTGTTTTTTATCAGTCAATTTCTTTTATTATCTTAAGTTCAATTATTGTGAGGACACGAACGATATATAAGGTTGGACCAACAATGTGAGAGCTTACGTCCTCGGTAGAGTGAACTCTACCTTGTTTTTTACTATGATAATCAAAGGGTATAAGTACAAACAAGAGATATCGACAATCCGAGTAGATAAAATATGAAAAACGATCGATTCAGGGGCACAACTCCTCGCGAATGGGCGAAAGTCGCGGATGAGGATGTTCAGGTAGCGAAATCGCGGGAGTCAGGGTCAGATGACGAAATCTCTCGAGTCTGAGGTCGAGATGACGAAAACTCGCGAGTACCCGGAACAAAATCTCGCGAGTGAGCAAAGTCTCGCGAGTGAGAGAAATCTCGCAAGTGCCGAGGTACAAAAACTAGAGACTGACCAGAACTCGTGGATGGCCTCCGCGAAATAAGATACGAAACTCCGTAACCAACGAAACAGTGCAGAGTTCTCGCGAATAGGCATAAACTCACGAATAGACACAAACTCACTAGTTTAAGAGAAAAAAGTCACGATGCACACAAAAAGTTGCGAGTCCCGAGGCAAGTTCACATGAAAACTTTGCTTTGTAAAGCGTGCCAAGAGTCTGAACTCTTTTTTGGGGCCTAAGGGCATCTCCAGTCATGGGCGCCCGGACAGTTATTTCTCTCTGTACACATCAGTTTTATCTCTCTACATATCATCTTTCTCTTTCCTCCAAAAAATAACTTTCCTTTCACTTCTACAATCTTATCCGGAAACTTATATTTTTTTAATTAAATTATTTTATTATTTAAGGTCGATTCATAAATATGCATTTAAAGATAACAAAGGTGATAATTATTATTACGAAATGTAGTCCACATATAATTACAAAAAGTAGTCAACATATCTTAATTTTACTAAATAGGATCTATCAACTAGTGCTAAAAGTAGTCCACATATGTTCGATTAAATCAGCTTTAAATCGCCGGTGAGCTCGAACCTCTATTGAGGAGATAGATTGTGCGAGATATGCTTGAAATGCTAGACCATCGTGTCCACTCTGATCGGTTGATTGTTGGTTATCATTTGGTTGCTCTAAAAGTATTGGATCTGGGGTGGTAACATGATCACGATCTTCAACAATCATATTGTCCAATATAATGCAGGTGTACATGATATCTGCTAGAGTTTGTTGATCCCATACACGACCAAGTGCAGTAATAATCCCAAATCTTGATTGCAATGCCGCAAAAGTCCGTTCCACATCATTTCGAGCGCTCTATTGACGAGCTGCAAAAAGCCTTGCTTTTGAATTCTGAGGAAGAGTGACCGTTTTCACAAAAACAGGTCATTCTTGATAAATTCCATCAGCCAAATAATATCTCATATTGTATATATTACCATTAACTGAGAATTGAATGCTCGGTGTAACGCCTTTATGCAGATCATCAAATAATGTAGAGTGGCTCAAAACATTGAGATCATTATTTGCTCCCGGTGTTCCGAAAAAAGAATGTCAAATCCAAGTATCTACGGAAACAACTACCTCTAGGATTAATGTTGGGACACCTTTATCACCGCGAACATATTGACCTTTCCAAGCAACTGGACAATTCTTCCACCTCCAATGCATACAATCAATGCTCCCAATCATGCCAGGGAATCCATGTTCTTCACCCCAAGCTAGCAGCCGCTCAATGTCTTCCTCAGTGGGGTGCCTCATATACCTGGACTCATATGCAGTACGGATTCCAGAAACAAAATGTCTAAGACATTCAAGTGTGGTGGATTCAGTAATACAGATATACTCATCATATGCATCGGCACAACATCCGTAGCTAACATGCGCATAGCTGCTGTGCATTTATGGAGCGTAGATAAAGAAGAACGACCTGTTGTGTCAACTCTTTCATGAAAATAAGGATCTACCTCTCGAACACCTGCAACTATACGCTCAAACAATCTACGAGACATTCTGAAATGTCGTTTGAATTGCTCGCTAGTCTAGGTTGGGTTAGGTGCAAATAATCTGCCACTAGTCGAGCATGGCCAATCTCGCGTTCACGCTCCACAATCTGGCGCTCTCCGGCTCTGCGCCATCCCTTTCTATGTAAAGATTCTTCAGGTGGCTCGTCCTCCATGACATATTCAATTGTTGGCATTATGAAATCAGATTCATTGCCTATTTCGGAGAAACCATATAGCCCAAAGGGTCTACTTCTGCGATTCATAATATAGGTTGGAAATTGTTGAGCTCAAAGAGAGATGATCATTTCGTATCGGTAACTTGTTCCTTAAATAAGAGTAGCCAAGGTTGGTAGGTAAGGAATTGAATAATCCTTTGGTTGGTGAGAATGGTAGATAGGTAGGTGAGAAATGTAGATGTGTGGTAGTTGGATTGTTGTTGATATGATGTAGAGATGTAGGTGGCTTGATCGAGAAGTTCATTACTAAAAGAATAGTTCTACTAACAACTTTAATGCATCTCAGTAGCCAAAATAATAACTAAATCATATAATGTAGTGCAACCAACGCAAGATTCAAAATTAAAATTGTAAAGTTCAAACTTAAAATCACGATGTCAAATAGGCAAAAGTCATACAACATTAAAATTCTAAAGTTCAAACTGAAATCACAATAAAAACAAATAAAACTAAACATCTTCATTGTTATCAAGATTCAAGGTAGCTTGACTGCTGTGAGAGGAAGATGTTGTGGTATAGGCGGATAAGGCACTTGCACAAGCTTCATCATATAAACGTAATTTCACTTCGTTCATCTTGCTTGTGTCCATCTCTATCAATTTCCTTATTTCTTTAGCCGAGGAAACTGCATTCTTAGCCACTGAAATAACTTCTCAAAAAGTTCATTTTGGCGATCAAATTTTGAGCTATGTTCAACTAATGTTTGTTCATAAGATGCGAGAATAGCTCTCTTCACAGTAGAAATTATGTCAGGGCTACATGTTGAGGTGTTCCGTTGTCGCTTCGCAGCCTTTTGTCCCCTTATTTCAACACCCCTTTCTGTCTTAGACACCCCTGAGTCAATAACCTATAATTATCAAAACAAAAACGAATTAAAATATACTATGACTACGAGTTGCAAAGCAAAGAAATTAAAATTTACCGTCATCCACTTGGGTTGATCTCGTAACACTTTCCAAGCTTTCAAATAAGTAAATGATTCTTGAAGATCATTCTTGTACAATGTCATGGCTTGCTCAATGTAATCATAAGTATTGTAACCACTAGGATTAGAAGGAGCAATTCGATTATACCTTCCACAAAATTCTTGGACATCCTTAGATTACTTATACCTTCCACAAAATGCCTCAGAGTCTCGTATTCTTGCTTTTTTCTCATCTAAATTGATGGCTTCACAATAATAAGTAGTCACTCCCTTCCAAAAGGACTCCATTTTTTAAGAGTTTCCCATTATTGAGTCTACCAAAGTATTTAACCATACTGAAACGAAGAGCTCGACTTCGTCATCAGTCTACCTTTGCGATGTAGCCATGCTAATCTATTTGCCTATGAGAAAAGGTTTATGAAATATATTGAACATATACTAATGAATCATTGCAACAAATAAATGATTAAATTTGTGAACTTATGGTATCGAATTAGTGAAATATGTATCACAATAAACTCTATAGATAAGTAAAATTATTTAAATATGACATCAAATGCCAAATATAATAGTCAAAATAAAAAGGAAACAATTTCGAAACCAAAAAATCGAAATCAAGCGAATATACAAAACATGTGTTAACAAGCAAACATTAAACTCTAAATACGAAACATTGATGCGACCCTTTTCACCATTGAACCAAGTTCAAAATAAAATCTGAAAAATTCTAGACTAAAAGCTAAAACACATATCAACTACCCTTTCGTTGCAATTTAGGTAATTTAAGAAAATCATTTCACACATTACAAGAAATCTTCTTATGAATTCAAAATAAAGAGTATAATATTTATTATCTTTTCTTCACAACTCCAGATACTTCATAGGTTATTTTATAACTTAATATTTTCACAACTCTAGATACTTCACAAGTAACAGACTCAATATTTGTACAATATTAAAACTCACGGAGCAAAGCAAAAGTAGATTCAAAACATCAAAATTGAATGCAAATTCTTGAACAACAATCACTCGTTAAAACAAATCATCTAACTAAATCTATTTTTTCAGAGAACCAACTAACCTCTTGACGGCATTATCAAACAAAGATACACAAACTAAAAATATCCTCAAAACTCACTTCACATATCTAAAGTGCAACGACCATCACCGTAAATGCTCAAATCATATCTAGCATACTCCAAATCACCGTAAAAATGAAATAAGAAGGGCAAGGGTTTGGGTATTTGAAAAAAAAATTGTTAAAATGAAAATCAACATCGGCCGATGATCGGCTAGGGCTCACAAGGAGGAATAGCACAACAATACTCCAAAAAAACAACAGAAATCAACTTACCCACCCTAATTTTAGAAGAACTGGTGGTTTGGCGAATGACGGGTAGGGTTCACAACAAGACGAGAAACTGATGGAATGTGACCCAAAAATGAAATAAAATGAGAGGAAAGAGACAATTGAAATCGGAAAGTCTCTCTCATGCACCCAGGCACGTCAACATAACTATCCGGACACTCGCTACATATACAATGTTGTCCGGATGTATCAAAGGACAGTCATGGGCGCCACGTCAGATTGGGCACCCATGACTCGAGATGCTCCAATAGGTCAAATTATGGTCCAGTGGCTCAATTTTAGTCAATCTGGCCCAAATTGCTCAAGAAACATCCAATTCCATCGAGATAAGTGCTACAACATCCCGAAACTTACAAAATGCATCCCGATCGAACATTAGTCAAACGTAATGATGAGAAAATACCAGAAAATACCCTTGACCAATTTCTGATTTCTAAATACTTAGAAGATAGCCCAAAATATCTCAAAAACTCACAAACGAGCTCTCCGAGTTCCAAATTACGAAAATACCCCTAGCATCATTCCCAAACGAAATCATCCAAAACTGCTCTAAATGTCATCAAAATCCTTATACGTAGGCCTGGGATGCCCAGATTTCGAGACTACCCCTAATATTGCCCGGGGTTATTTAGGTAATTATGATACCCCTAGGCTCGTCTGACGTGACTAAAAGGTATCTTCGGTTTTCTATTACGTTTATTGAGCAATGTGATATCGGGGGTAGTCTCGTAATTTGGTCATGTCTGGCCCACGTATGAGGATTCTGATGGTGTTTGGTGCAGTTTTGGATGATTTCGGTCGGAAATGATGCCAAGGGTATTTTCATAATTTGAACACCCCGGGTCCGATTGGTACGATCACTATGGTATTTTCGGTATTCTGAGGTGATTTGTGGTTGAATTGGCGACAGATGTATTTTCGTAATTTGGACGCACCGAGTCCGATTCGTACGCCCACTATGGTATTTTCTGTAATGTGAGATATTTTTATTTGCTTTGGGCATCCGGAGGCCGCATGGAAAGTTTTCGGAGGAGTCACGAGTATTATTGCATAATTCCGAGTTGGAGTAGCGCTAGGGGTATTTTCACAATTTGGTGTCCATAAGATGTTATAGCAAATATTATGTGATTGTTTGGATATCTGATGAGTATTGTTGAGATAGATCTCTGCTGAGTGTATTTTGGCTTATTTCCGCAAGTTACGAGCCGATCGAGAGGCATTGCGAGTAATCGGGGACATTAAGATAGATATCTTGTTGAAACCGGGTGTTTTTGTGCAAATTGGGCCAAATCGGATAAGATTGGGCTTTTAAACCATAGGTGAGTTACTGGCTTGAATTCTCTATAAATACAAGTCCATGATCACTTGAAAAGGGGTCGGAATTGGAGATGAATTAAGAAAAAACTTGGAGTTGGAATTCCTGAAATCAGCCAAGTCCTAAAATCCGCGTTGAACAGTAACTCCGACGGTGAATAGTAAATCGGCGATAAAACAGTAACTTCGGCAGTGATTAGTAAATCCGCGATAAAATAGTAACTCCGGGATGAATAGTGAAATCCGCGATAAATAGTAAATCAGCGATAAAACAGTAACTCCGTCAATGAATAGTGAACTCCGCGATGAATAGTAAATCTACGATAAAACACTAACTCCGGTGGTGAATAGTAAATCCACGTTATTAAACTTGAATAGTTGAAATCATACCTCTACTCTATAATTGAGTTATTGATAACACAGAGCTTATCTCGAAGATGACATCTAATAGTCTTTCATAGCAATCAGAAATAGTATTCGTTTCGAATATTCTGAATCGATCATGAATGATTGATCTATTTGATTTACTTCACTATCCAGAATGGTTTTCGTTTGGAACGGTATTCATATGGACGTTGTTATTAGAGGTAATATCATCGTGTCTTCCAATGGTGATTTGTCGATCTTTTCAAATGCCTCTACGAGGTTATTAGGGTTTATATTTGAGTTGTTTAATTAGATCAGAGAATTATGGTTGTTGGGCATTCAGAAGTATCAAGCACTATCAAACTATGCCTATTGAAGTTCAATTGTTGATAACGAAAGAGACGTCAAATTGGTGTTATTTTATGGATCACCCGAAATGGTATTCGTCCGGAAATATATGGTTATTGAGCATGCTTTCTTAATTCATCTGTGACATTATCGAGCTGATGAATGTCTTGACTATATATGCTTTCTAGCAGATGTCTTGGTATAGAACTAGTTAGTCTAGTTATACAACAATTATGTTGCTTGCGAACGATCTATGATTCTTCCAGTCACATTGGGATATCAGCAAATATTGAGTACTTTATCAATGGAACTCGTAGTGGTTGATCTTCCTATCCTCGGTTATAATGTTGCTCTTGGAAAAGGTTCCTTGAATGTATTCGAAGACATTGTAACCCTACCCCATTTGATTATGAAGTTTCCTACCTCTAGAAAAAAAAAAAATATGGTGTTGTTATATTCTTTTCATAATATCGTGTGTCGAAGCGATATCAAGGTCTCTAGTACCAAGAAAGATGCTTATATGGTGAGATTCTAATAAGAAAGAACAACTTTATTAGATAATGCGTTTTTACTATAGAAGGATAAGGAGAATGATATAAATATGGAACCTACGGTGTTAAGGTAGTTTTAAAGAATGAAAATGAATTACTTAAAGAACCGAAAATTCTCGCTTGAAAGGAAAAGACAATTGATGAATATGTGGAAAGTTCGTTGNCCGCCGGTGGACCCTCCTCGGGTATTTTGATCTCCTCCGAATATAGCTGCTGGTGCAAGTCCTCCTCCAAGTTGAATTGGAGCGCCCCGAACGGATCCCCCGAGCAGTCTAATTTATCCTCCGCATCCACAGGCTCGAACTTACCGGATAGACTGGGATCAAGTCTTCCTCTCTCTTCAGGAGTTAGGGATATGCCCAGGATTCTTTGTGTCTGGACACTCCCTCTAAAGAAATATAGAGCAGACGAAGTCGCATTAGCTAGGGCCGCCAGGTTTCGGAAAGTCGGGGAGTGCACTGTATACTCCCAAATTAGTTTCCGGAAGCAATCGTTGACCTGGGATGGCAACCTAGCGGCTCGAGCCCGAAGACTATCCACGGTGGATTGGAGGGACTCATTCTTTGATTTTAATTCTTTGTTCTCCTCCAAGGCCTTCCCGAGAGCCTTCTTATCAGCAGCATTGGCCTCTTTGGCCTTTTTCAATTTGTCTTCGGTCTCAGCCCTAACCTCCTTCAGCTTGTCTTGAGCATATTTTACGTTCGTTTTGAGGGTGTCGATGGATTGCTCAAGAGCATGCCTTTTCCCAATGTGAAACGCCGCACACTCCGTTAATTCACTACGATGAACGCGAATTAGGGCATCGATCGCCTTGTTATGTTCTTCCTGGAGCGCCGCCATCTCTTGGGCATGCTTGTCCCGCTGATTCTGTATCAACTTTTCAGCGGCTTTCTTCGTCTGCTCTCCTATTAGAACCGGACTGTCAAGCTCCGAATGCTTGAGCATACATTACTCCCCTATTGCGGCTGCGGTGCTCATCTCCACAACCGTCCGCTCCATCTGAAAGAAAAGCAAAAACAACGAAAAACATATAAGATACGGATGAGACATAGAGTAAGTAACAATGGCCGATCTGATTACAAACCTCTCCCATCATGCGACGCGCGGTCACAAACTGGCTCATCAACCGACCGAAGTCGGAGAAAATACCGTGTGGTCATCTCGCCCACGCGGCGGTAGTGACGGATTTCTTTCAAAATACGTCAAGGCCGGTATATTGGAAAAACTATCACCCCTCAGAATCCGAAAGGTGACTCCATCTTTTATTAGTACCAGGCCAGCCTGACGCCCCATCTCGAGCCATTCCTTCACTACGTGTTTCGGGATATCTCTTATTCAGAAGGCGTCGAGGAACTCGGTGGTTAACCCACTCTTCCTAACGGGTTCCGCAATCTCCAAAACGGTGGGGCCCTCCACCGGTCTTTTCCCTCTATCCGAAGGAGCTTCTTGATTTATTCTCCCCATCGGACGGGTCTCCCGGACAATCTACTCCACCAGCGGGTCTATCGGTTGAGCCCCACTTATTTCGCCCTCCTCGTCATCTCCGACAACATCCACTAGTGTCTCGGCGAAGTAGTACATCCCTTCGTCGGGGGAAAAATCTCTAGCAGTAAGCTCTAACCGCCGAGACACAGGAATCATGTCTTCAGGACACTCGGGGGGCTCTGTAGCCGGCTCGGGATTCTCAATTATCGGAGCAGGTGGCGTTGGAGTAACCGGGCGGGCCTCTTCTGCCTGCGGCACCGTTTCTCGCAAGCTTTGCGCCAACTCGTCCGCGGCAGTGCGGTTCCGAGATCCGGGCGCCATCTCGAAGATCAGCTCGTCCTTTTCCGTAACAAGATTACAGAGTGATCTTAGTTTGTCGCCTAATCTCGAATGACCTTCAGGGGGAGCCATTATTTTATCTGCAAAATAAGCAAGTAACGTGAGAAATACTGTTGAAAGACTACATGTATACATACATATATGCGCTGGTTTTGGAAAGGTTTTCTGATCGAGGAAGAGTTGTTGAGATGATTAAGTATTAAGGCGTGGCCCAGATACCTAAAAGTTCCCTACTGAAATGGGTAGGGGCCGGAAGGACGTTGGAGGCAACCAAGATCGGAGCATAGAAAAGCGTGTTCGGAGTCCAATCGGTGTCATCCGATCTGGCACACGCGATAAGTATCTTCTCCAAAGCTTTTGGAGTAGCGGACCGCGGGATAGGATAATAAGAATCCGGAAGGAAATGTTCCCCCTCAGTTGGGAACTGCCAAGGAAGGCTTAGTGCAGACAACCTAGTGGAGCCTAGGCAAGTGACAAAAAAGAAGTGCATCTTCCAGTCGTGGTTGGATTGGGGGTTTGAGAATTGAAAAGGGCTCTTCTTATGCCTTAGACGAAAAAAGATACAACCCTGAGCCCCGTAATGGACAGTGGAACTGATTTGAAATATTTGGAAGAAGGTGTCGACGGTCATCAAAATCCCATTGGTCTCCATAAAAATGATAAAGGCAACCACCAAGGATATTGAGTATGGATTCAACTGAAAGAGGTGGATATTTAGGTGAGTTAGGAGAGTTGAAATGAACGGGTGAAGCGGAAAGCGGAGACCACACTCTAGATACTCAAGACAGACAGTGTGGGTACCAACTGGTGGACGTAGGATCCGATCAGAGGGACCCGGATAGTAGAGAACACAAATCGGAAGGGAGATAGTAATTTTCCACCAGAGATTTCCATTTCCGGGGATGCATGGTGAAGGGCCGGTCAAAAGATTTGAGGGCATTGACGGCAGAACTCTGTGGACCGATCATATTCTCGAGATGTGTGATTCGATCGTAAAAGTGTGGATAAGGGTTCGTAATTGGAGAACGGAAAGCTGAAAGACTTGAATTGGAACTCCTCGAGTTGGATGAGGAATCCGAGGAATGAGAAGACGAGGCATCGGAGTTCGAGGAATGAGCGGAGTCGGAGGACATGGTGTAAAGTTCTCAAAATTAAGGTTTTTGGAATTTTTAGAAAATTTTTCAGATTTTTACAAGTGTCTCGCGAGTTTTCGTACCAAAAGTCGCGAGAGTCACTCTGCAGTGTATGCGGTCGCGAGATTTCGTCTCAAGTTAGTCTGTTTTCACTGTTCCGTCGCGAGATTTCGTTATCAAGTTAAAGTCTGTTTTCACTGTTACGTCGCGAGTTTTCGTTTTCAAGTTTATGTCTGTCTTCAATGTTCTGTCGCGAGATTTCGTACCAAATGTCGCGAGAGTAACTGTGCAGTCTATGCAGTCACGGGATATCGTTCCAAAAGTCGCGAAGTTTACTGTGCGATTAAAGTAGTCGCGAGATTTCGTTCGAAATGTAACGAGAATGCCGTGTTGCGTACTGTACCAAGGGGGAGACCCTGTATTTATAGGGGGATACCCCGAGCCCGAAAATCCCGAGATTTTAGCTCGACCTCAGAATCTGACTTTCTTAGTGTCAAAACGATCGTATTGACGAGGGGAATGCAACTGTACTAAATATTTCTACAAGTCGGGTCCCGAAGGATAATCAACTTTCGGGGCGAGCTAATGTGATATGGTTTATGACTCAGAATCTGAATCTGAAAACCAGGGGACTATTGATATTACCCGGGAGTATTTTCGGTATTATGACATCCCGGGAGCTCGTTTGACGTGGTTAGGTGGTATTCTCGATGTTCTCGTGAATCTACGTCACTTCATTGTTTCGAGGGTATTTTTGAAATTTGGACATTCCGGGCTTTCTTACGAGCTTTCTATCAACGTTTCGAGCAGTTTTGGACATATTCGGACCCGGACGGGGCCAAGGGTATTTTCGTAATTTGGCACCCGAGGAACGTGCCGGCAAGTTGTGGCGGCGTTTTTGGCTGAGCATTCGGTAACTGGAAGCGAGGAATTATTTTACGGGTTCTTCCAGTATTATCTTGTTGTTATTTTTGGCTAATTGTTGATCGAAGTGCATTTCTGGAGTTTTGTTACGGTATGGCATTTATTCAAGCGTATTTTAATATTATATGTTAGTTGGGCTGAGTCAAGTGGAATTGGGCCCCTTGGCCTGAAACTGGTTAGTTGGGCTGGATTCCTCTTTAAATATGAGCCACATGGCACTGAAAAAGGGGCTGACTCTTTTTTGCATCTCCCAAGGCAAGACTTTCGCCTGAGCTCGTGAGACTTCGTTTTTCAGCCTCAATCCGCGAGATTTCGCACCAAATCTCGCGACCACCGTCTTTGAGCTACTATTCGCGACATTTCGCTCCAAATCTCGCGACTACGTCCTTTTGTGTCACTATTCGCGAGAAGTCGTACCAAAACTCGCGATCTGCCCCTGCAGATCACTATTTGCGAGAATTCGTACCAAAACTCGCGACTGGCCCCTTCGGATCACTATTCGCGAGTTTTGGGCAGTTTCACTGTAACGGAGCTTTTGTCAGTTTCACGGTTACAGAGCTTTGGCAGTTTCACGGTAACAGCGCTTTGGCAGTTTCACGGTAACAGCGCTTTGACAGTTTCACCGTAACAGAGCTTTTGGCAGTTTCACGGTAACAGCGCTTTGACAGTTTCACCGTAACAGAGCTTTTGGCAGTTTCGCCGTAACGGAGTGTTTTTAGCAGTCTCGATCGTTTTCCGAGCCGCTTCCATCTTGATTATTGATATCACACCATTGTACTTGTACCGCTTGATTATTATAGTGGAAACCAAGGTAGAGCTTTGCCCTCCCGAGGACGTAAGCTCACACATTGTGGGTCCAACCTCGTATATCGCTCGTGTCCTCACAACAATCTAATTTCGAGTAAATTATAAATTGACTGATCTAAAAATAAATACCCAAAATATTTTTAGACTAGATCAGATACATATAGGAACATATTATCCTTGATGAAAAGTCTTGAAATTCTCGTTTGAGCTGGGAATCTGATACCCGTAATGTCGTCGAGACAATTTCGGCCTTACTCATTTTCTTCGCAAAAAAGTGTACGAACGATTACTTAACTTCGTGACGAGCCGGCATAATGTGGTTTATGACTCAAAATATAAATCTGCAAACCAAGGGACTATTGATATTGCCCGCGGTTATTTAGGTAATTATGATACCCCTAGGCTCGTCTTACGGGACTAAAAGGTATCTTCGGTTTTCTATTACGTTTATTGAGCAATGTGATATCGGGGGTAGTCTCGTAATTTGGTCATGTATGGCCCACGTATGAGGATTCTGATGGTGTTTGGAGCAGTTTTGGATGATTTCGGTCGTAAATGATGCCAAGGGTATTTTCGTAATTTGAACACCCCCGGATCCGATCGGTACGATCACTATGGTATTTTCGGTATTCTAAGGTGATTTGTGGTTGAAATGGCGACGGATGTATTTTCGTATTTTGGACGCACCGGGTCCGATCCGTACGCCCACTACGGTATTTTCTGTAATGTGAGATATTTTTATTTGTTTTGGGCATCCAGAGGCCGCATGGAAAGTTTCCGGAGGAGTCACTAGTATTATCGCATAATTCCGAGTTGTAGTGGGGCTAGGGGTATTTTCGTTTTTGGTGTCCAAAAGATGTTATGGCAAATATTATGGGGTAAATATCAGTTTTAGTCCCTCGAATTTGCTTCAAAATCAATTTTGGTCCCTCAATTCAAAAAAAATCAAATTAAGTCCTTCGAATTTGATATATTATCAATTTTAGACCAAAATGAATAAAATACATTTAATTTCAAATAAGTATAATAATTAGATTTAAATTAAGATTCAACATTTATAAACCGATGTTTTAACTATGAAATTTTTTTATTCTATACTAAAAATAAATTTTCGGTAAAACGAATGAAATTTGTGAAAATTTCCGACCAAAAATTCAAAACTCAAATTTGGGTGTAGGGCAATTATTCGATCCGATCGAACCGGACTCGTTTTGTTCATTTTCGTTCGTATTTTTATTCGAACATGTTTATTTTCATTCATATTAATTCGAACGTGAAAATATTGTTCACGAACATTGTTAAAATTATTAAGAAAATATTCATTTTCGTTCGAATAACTTGTTCGAACTTTGTTCGTACGATTTGTTCGAACATGTTTGTACTATTTGTTTGTTGTTTTATAAACAAAATCGCAAAAAAATAAATGTACTTAAAAAATTATTAAATAATTATCTTTCACAAAACAAATAAGAAGACTACATCATTAAAAACATAAAAAAGTTTTGTAAAGGTATTTAAACTTAAATACTATAATAATTTATTGGTATAAAAATTAATTTAAATAATATATTTGTTCACGAACGTTCAAATGTGTTTACGAAAATATCCGTGTTCGTTCAACTTATAAACGAACAAAAAATAATGTTCGAACAATGATCATATTTTATTCGAATGAGCGACCACAATCACATACGAGACAAAAATATTGATATTACCAGGGTATATTCTCTTATATTTATCCTTACCCGGGGGCTCGTCCGACATGGTTACGTAGTATTTTCGGTAATTTCATATCTCTATCGCGAGGCATTCTCAGGGGGTATTCTCGTAATTGAGGCTCGCTGGGCCCCGTATACAGTTTTGTAGGCGTTTTGAGATGTTTTGAGTTATTTCGGCCACGGACGGGGCTAGGGGTATTTTCGTAATTTTCCACCCGGGAGCACATCGGTCGGGTGCAACGATGTTATGTGGCTGCGTACTCACTTCTTGGAGGCAAAGAACTAATTTGCGAGGTTTTCCGATATTTTCTCATCGTCTTTCCGACTAATATCTCGACCGTGATAGGTTCTCGAAACTTCGGGATCAGCGTGGCATTTATTATATTATAATTGGAGGTTATTTAAGTGTTTTGGGCTAAGTGAAGTAAACTGGGCTTATGGGCTCAAGTAAGTGAAGTTGGGCTGAATTTCTCTATAAATACAAGCCCAAGTGTATTTAGACGGGTTCAGAGTGTCATCACGCTTTCCAAGACAAAGTATTATTCTGCATACTGTAGAGTTGCGACTTTTCACCCATAACCACGACTTGTTGCCTGCTTCCTAGCTTCAGTCGCGACTTGTTGCTCTTCATCCCGCACCCGCGACTTATTGCTCGTAGTCGCGAGTTATCGCTCTGCTGCACGCAGTCGCGACTTGTTGCTACCCCAGCCTGTCTCGCGACTTGTTGCCATCTCCCACCGACTCGCGAGTTATTGCTCTGCTTCGCGAGTTGTTGCTGATACAGTATATTTCGCGAGTTGTTGACCAAAACTCGCGACTACACGCCACCTGGGCGCAACGAGGCTTTTTCGATCGTTTTTTGCGCCGTTTTCATCTGGATTGTTGTTATCACATCATTGTACTTGTAACCTTTGATCATTATAGTGAAAATTAAGGTAGAGCTTTGCTCTTCCGAGGACGTAAGCCCACACATTGTGGGCCCAACCTCGTACATCGCTTGTGTCCTCATAATTAATCAATTTCGAGTAATTAAAAATTAACTGACCTAAGATTAAACACTCTACAACATTTTTAGACGAGATCAGTTTGGCGCTATCTGTGGGGACTCGAGATTTTTATCCCATTGAGAGTGTTATTGCTGAGTTTGCATCTCAATTATCATGACTACTCGGAATTCTGATGAAGATATTTTTGATGAAGAAATTGAGGTGGATCCTATTCCTCAGGTTAATGATGAGTTTGATGCGTTACCAGGGGTTGGGTCGTTAGTTCTGGAGAAGCCCGCTGCTCAAAATGTAACTATTCGGCCCTCCCGAAGCGAGTATTCATCCGGAAGAGCACCTAGTTTTTACCCTAAATCACGTCAGTGCTTATCTAAGTTTTATGAATTCGCAAGAGTTGGCCCAGTTGCAGTCCGTAATAATGCCCGCCTTTCGCCACCTGCACGCTCTAGATCTGCGGATCAAACGGAAATAGATGAAGATTTGGAAGAGCAAATGCGTAGTTTAATCGCTCAGTTAGAGCAAGTCTAAGCTCGAAGGAGAGCCCGAAGGAACAATGTTACCCCGGAACCTGTTAATGATGTGGCGGTAGAGGAAGATATTGATCGTGTTTCGGAGCCGCGAGCGAATATGGCAGCAACCGGAGAGCAGAACGACACTCTGCAAAAGATTAGAGAGCTAATTGAGTTGAAATTCATGGAGATAAGTGGAAAAATCGAACAGAACGATGCCCGAATGAGTAAATTGGAGACCAACTTGACTCTTGCCCAGGAAAGGAGACGAGTGTACGGGGAACACACCCGAGATACTCATCAGACCTCGGCTTATGAGGGAGACTATGTTGAGAATGAGAGGGCTAATGAGCCCATCAGTAATCGAGGAAAGGCATTACCATCTATGAAAATTTTGCAAAGTCCGTGGAACACTTCAAATGCCTTATCTCCTTTTTCCACGGCGATTATTAGTGCCACGCATTCTGAGTTTATTGAGATGCCAAAGGATCTTCCACAGTATCGCGAGTCAACTGACACACATGCTCGTACGTCAAACTTGGAGATCCATGTGAGTTTAATGAATTTCAGTGATGCGGTCATGTGCTTCGTTTTTGCCGCTTCTCTTAAGGAATCAGCCCTCCGATGGTTTAATCGTTTACCAAGGCGCTCGATTGTTTCATATCAGGACTTTAAGGATCAATTCTATTCAGCTTTTGCGCCTTTCAATGCGCCCATAAAGTTTATTACTTCTTTGACCGCGTTGTGGTATGATTCTTCAGAAAAGATTGTTGGGTTTTATTACCCGTTTTGAGGCCGGGTGTAGAAAGATACCTCGGATTACTGTAAGTGAGAAGGTTGGGGTGCTCCAGCTTATTCTAGCTAGACACCCGTTATGTAATTCTTTGAATAGAGACCCCCCGGAAAGTATGGAAGGGTTGGCTTTGAGATGTACACAGTACATCCGAGAAGATGAAAGTTTGCGAGATCATGGAGTGATGGAACTACGGGCGTATGGTTCCCACAATATTGTTGCAAGTCGCGGGCTGGACAAGGTTGTCCAACATGCAAAACCTAAGTTGAGGGTTTTTCCTACGTACAATTATGAACAAATTTTTGCCATCATTGAGCAAAAGAAAGGTGGATCTCTTTGTTATCCCCCTCTCTTGCATGAACCAACGCCGGGGACTTACGAGTCTGATATTACCCAGGTATATTCTCCTGTATTTATCCTTACCCGTGGGGCTCGTCCGACGTGGTTATTGGTATTTTCGGTATTTTCATATTTTTATCGAATGGCATTCTCAAGTGGTATTCTCGCAATTCTGGCTCGCTAGGCCCCGTATAAAGTTTCTGTAAGCATTTTGAGATGTTTCGGGTCATTTCGGCCCCGGACGGGGCCAGGGGTATTTTCGTAATTTGCCACCCGGGAGCGCACAGGTCGGGTGCGATGATGTTATGTGGCTGCGTATTCGCTATCTGAAGGCAAAGAACTGACATACGAGGTTCCCGGGAATTTTTTGATCGTATTTCCGACTAATATCTTGCCTGGGTTGGTTCCCGAAGCTTCGGGATCAACATGGCATTTATTATATTATAATTGGGAATATTTAATTATTTTGGGCTAAGTGAAGTAAACTAGGCTTATGGGCTCAAGTGAGTGGGTTTTGGGCTGAATTTCTCTATAAATACAAGGTCCGGTGCACATGGAAAGGATTGGAGACTTTTATCACGCTTCCCGAGGTAGAACGTAATTCCCCAGGCGCGACCAATCGCCCTAGCCGCGACCAAACTTGCTCAGAGTCGCGAACAATCGCCCTAGCCGCGACCAAACTTGCCCAGAGTCACGACCAATCACCCTAGTCGCGAACAATCGCCCTAGCCGCGACCAAACTTGCTCAGAGTCGCGACCAATCGTCCTAGCCGCGACCAAACTTGCCCAGAGTCGCGACCAATCACCCCTAGTCGCGACCAATTGCACTAGCCGCGACCAATTGCTCAGAACCGCGCCTAGTCGTGCGTATTCGCGACCAATCGAACGCGAAAGCAGAGCTGCCTGCCTGCACTGTTCACTCGCGTCCAGTCGAACGTAACTGACATTGTTCACTCGCGTCCAGTCGAACGCGACTGTAGATTTTTGATCGTTTTTCGAGCCGTTTTTGCTCGTGTTATCATTATCACCTCATTGTACTTGTACCGCTCGATTATTATAGTGGAAACCAATGTAGAGCTTTGCTCTCCCGAGGACGTAAGCTCACACAATGTGGGCCCAACCTCGTATATCGCTCGTGTCCTCACGACAATCTAATTTCAAGTAAATTATAAATTGACTGATCTAAAAATAAATACCCAAAATATTTTTAGACTAGATTAGAGTCCTAAGTATTTTGTCGTTTTCATTAGAGTTTTGGACATGCAACAAATGATTGTCGGGAATTAATGTCTGAGGTGGAAAGGTTGCTAGAGTTGGGTCACCTTGATGAACTGATCAGTACTGTGGAGGCTCTACCCGAGTCTAAGCTGGGAAAGATTGATATAAGTGTCCCGGAGAGGACGACACCTAAACCCCCAGGGGCCGATGCGCCACGGCTAAATGCAAGAGGACGTGGATATGGAGGACAGTGTGGCCAACGTCAAGGAGGTGGCCAGAGGGGATTCTTTAACGGTGGTAGACAGAATCAGAGAGGTGGAAGGAGAGAAAANGGCGTCTCAAACGAATTGACATCCTTCGGGAGAAGAAGCTGTTAGAGATCGGGGTAGCAGGAAGAAAAGGAGCCCCTGCCCCGGAGGGTGACTTCTCCACCTCTGACTCTTCTGAGTCAGACGAATCGGGTACGACTTGGCCCCCTCCAATTCATACTTCCTGATCCTCATTATTTTTCTTTTGCAGATTCCACTGATACCATGTCTGGGAACCGATTAGATGCAGTGGCTGCTGCTTCAAAAGCCAAAAAGGAGGCTCATCTGCAAGCCTCAAAGCCCAAGCCCCGCGTTGCTGTTGGGCCATCAAGATCGTCCGGGGGCTCAAGCAGCCACAGGGCAGAGCCCCGATCCATGGACGAGGTGGACGAGGTTATCTCTAAGAAGATACACTCATTAAGCCTTCCGCTATGTACAGGATCGGGAATAATTCTCCACTGGATCTTAACGTCGTGAGGTTATTGCTGCAGGGGTCATTTCGGGTGGAAGATGTCCGCCCCTTGTCCAGTTTAGGGGATAGGGCGCAGAGGCCATCAGCTTCTGCGTCGATGAGCAAGCGAGGCCCCGAAGAGGAAGCCCCGAAGCAATACAAAAGGCTGCGGTCAACTGTTAGCAGGCCCGCAGCCCCGATTCCTACAAAAGGGGTCACAATCGGGGACAAACCGGCCCCGTCCTCGTCCAATCCAGAGGCCAATCCAGAGGAGATGGTGTCATCCGTCTTCAAAGCCCGGGGACCAAAGAGAGTTCCCCCATCATGGAAGGATGTCACACTCGAAGAATACCGGCTCTTGGGAAAGAAGAACCCGCCCGGTATTGATGGCTCCCTCCCCAGCTTGGTGTCCGCATATCTGGAATCCCAAGCTGTAACGACCCGCCTTTCTGCTTGCACGATATTGTCCGCTTCGGACTAGGCTGACCCTAATGACACCCACCTAGTCCTCACGGTTTTACTTTTTCCCTAGTCCCACACTTCCCAGTGGGTCACCCATCCCTGAATTGCTCCAGGGTGAGCACGCTTAACTTTCCAGTTCTAACGTTCCGCTTGCCACTTTGCTAGGGAAAAGGCCTCGTGCAATGGAAGACGAATCACTATACTTAATCTCTGATCGTTCCCCGTCTATAGCCGATGTAGGGATTTGCCTAAGGTGCCCTCTCTTTTCTCACCCCCCGAGGGGTCCTTACATTCACCCCTCCTTATGGACTCAGCGTCCTCGCTGAGGTTTGCCCCAACACACCGACTATAACCCGGGTCTTGCTCTGATACCAAATGTAACAACCCGCATTTCCGCTTGCACGATATTGTCTGCTTTGGACTAGGCTGACCCTAATGACACCCACCTAGTCCTCACGGCTTTACTTTTTCCCTAGTCCCCACACTTCCCAGTGGGTCACCCATCCCTGAATTGCTCCAGGGTGAGCACGCTTAACTTTCCAGTTCTAACGTTCCGCTTGCCACTTTGCTAGGGAAAAGACCTCGTGCAATGGAAGACGAATCACTATACTTAATCTCTGATCGTTCCCCGTCTATAGCCGATGTAGGGATTTGCCTAAGGTGCCCTCTCTTCTCGCACCCCCCGAGGGGTCCTTACACAAGCTGTGGTAAGTTGTTTTTAACTTATGCTCATGATCGGGTACACCTCTCTAACCCCGCTTGGTTATTGCAGTCGCATAGAAGGGCCCTGGATCTGGCCTCCGCCTTCCAACTCAGCCGAAGCGCCTCCTCGGCAACTGAAGAGCTGGAGAGCCAACTTGCCTTAGCTCAACGGCAAGTTGAGATTAAACAAAAGCAGCTGGAGGCGGTCAGGGCCGATCGGGACCGTTCTGAATGGAGAGTTGCTTGGAGCGGGCACCGAGTTGTCCTTAGCTGCCTCAAAGGCGGGGGAGGCCCAAGCAGCAGCAAACTCCGCCACGGCCCGAGTCTTGGAGCTGGAGCGTCAAATACAGGAGATATCTGACGAAAGCAACAGGCTCCTTCTGCAATCCCAAGATGAGAAGAATGCCTTGAAGGAAGAGCGGGAAGCGCTCAAAGAAGACCTGGTCAGAGTTCAAGGGTCAACTGAGGGTGCGGTTCGGGAAGCCCTATTGGGTTTTGTCCGATCGCCCCTGATGTTTGCCTTAGCGGCAAATGTCTATGGACCGAACGTCTCCCAATACATGGACAAAATGAAGAACCAAATAGTTAGCAAGTTTGGTCTGGATCCCGAAGACGAACGTTGGGAGACACTTGATCCACTGACCAAGGATGGAAACTTCTGCGAGATCCCCGAACTGGATGAACCCCCACTAGAAGATGATCACAACTATCCTCTTTTTGACCTGATGGAGAGATCGGTCAACGAGATAGTTGAGGAAAGGGGGAAAAGCTGGAGGATCTTAAGACATGGATTGCAGAGAAGTCTGGTGGAGCAGATAAGGAAGAAGGACAAGTAGATTAGGATTTAATTTCCCCTCATTTCCTTCCTGTATTTGTAAACTCCACGTTCTTGAATAAAACATCTTCCTTTTATCTCTAATATGCATTTGCCAAGTATAAGGTCGGGGCTTAAGCCAAGTATGGCCCGAACGGTTTTCACCAACTAACTTCGAATTTCGTTAAGTCTAGTAAGCTAGGAAAAAACCTCAACTATACCATGAGATCCCACTTGAGTCCGTCCAATGGAATATCAAGACTTTGACGGTATTGCCATGGCTCTTCATGAGTCCCATGACATATCTTTAGCCGAAGCCCCGGTTCATAAGATAGTCCCATGACGGGCTTTGGCTTGCATTTGACAGGTTAACTCTGTCCTGGTTTCTTGCATGTAGATCAAGTTTAATGAAGAAAGGGTTACCTCTAGGTGATGAGTGCCGTTTGAAGAAAGAATTGAGTTCGTAGTGAGTTCTGGGAGTATGCGATTCATCTAAGTACTCGGCAAGCATGGAAGCAATTGACTCGTGAGAGCGGTCACACTACTTGGGAGCCTTGTGGATGATCGCTTCAGTCACCAGTCCAAACTCGTCCAGAAAATCCAACTCCAAGATCGGTCCCTCATAGCTAGAAATACTTTGTATTGCATTCATTTGTAAACTTATTCAAGCACACGAAACGTTTTAAAGTTCAGAGTTACCATATATGTCAAACGCTTTATATAAAATAACGCCTTAAGTTCAATACATTCCAAGTTCGGGGGATCTCATCACCATCCATATTCTCAAGCTTATAAGCCCCAGCGCCCAGGTTCTTCGTGACCCGATAGGGCCCTTCCCAATTCATGTCCAGCTTCCCCACATTTCTCTGAACTCTTACGTTCCTGAGGACGAGGTCGCCTTCTGAGAATTCCCTGGGCACAACTCGTTTGTTATGAGCTCGCTCCATTGTTCTTTGATAAGCACACATGCGTGCATAGATGACGTTTCTTTTCTCTTCAATCATCTCCAAGTCCAAAGATCTTCGCTCATTAATCAAATGCTCGTCATACTGGGTTGTCCGAGGGGATCTTATGGCTACCTCCACTGGACTGACCGCTTCGGACCCATATACCAAAGAAAATGGAGACTCCTGGGTCGTTGAGCGGGGTGTGGTGCGGTAAGCCCATAATACCTCGTACATGTGATCGGGCCACTTTCCCCCTAAATCTTCCAACTTCGTTTTTAACCCATTCAGGATAACTTTGTTGGAGACCTCAGTTAATCCGTTGGTCTGGGGATGAGCCACCGATGTGAAGTGCTGAGCGATACCCAATTTGGCGCAAAGATCCCGAACGGCTTTACCGCGGAATTGAAGTCCATTATCAGACACAAAGGCTCGAGGTACCCCGAAGCGGCTTATGATGTTCCTCCATAGGAAATGCTTTACCACCTTTTCAGAAATGATGGCAACCGCTTCAGCCTCGATCCACTTTGTATAATACTCCACCGCCACTATGCAAAACTTGCGCTGCTGGACCGATCTACGGAACGGTCCCAAGATATCAATCCCTCATCTGTCAAATGGACAAGGAAGTGGGGTCATCGATAAAGGTGCCCCTGGCAACTGAGGGACTGGAGAATGGTGTTGGCAAACAGCGCAGCGTCTTGTGTACTTCTTTGCATCCTCAAGAAGCGTTGGCCAGAAATAACCGGCTCTTATGACACGATGATATAAAAATCGGGCCCCAGAATGTATTCCACATATCCCCTCATGAACATAAATCATGACGGCTTCAGCCTCCAAAGGGGATAGACATCGCAGGAGCGGTCCCTCAAAGCTTTTCTTGAATAGGTGTCCGTCATTGAGCACATATCGTGTCGCCCGAGTTTCAACTTTCCTGGCCTCTGATGCATTATCTGGTAGATGGCCGTCGGTCAGATATTTGATGAAAGGGGCCATCCACGTGGTATCTTCTGGGGAGTCAATGACGTTAATCTTTAAATCCTGGAGTTCATGGCATAGGGCTCCCACCTCCTCGATCGACTGTTCGGTCACAGGAATTTCGACCGAAGGTCTATCCTGAATATGGACCGATACCGTTCCCGGTCCAACGTCTGGTAAGCCTGCGACCAATCTAGCCAATGCATCAGCCACCTTGTTTTGTTCTCTAGGCACGTGATCGAGTGAGAACTCCCTAAATTTCTTTGCCATCTCCAAGACCTTCGCATGATATAATTTCATGGTTGGCTCATGCGTCTCGAAGCGTCCTGCGAACTGCTCCACCACAATCTTGGAGTCTGAGAACATTCGCACTTTACCAACTCCCATTGAGCTAAGGTCATCCCTGACAGTACGGCTTCGTATTCCACCACGTTGTTCGTCCCAGAGAATGAGAACTTGACCGCGGAGTGGATAACGTCGCCCTGAAGTGTAGTGAGGGTGATGCCCGCTCCCTTGCCTCCGAAGGTTGATCCATCAACATATACGACCCACCAGTCGTCTTCTTGATTCAAGAATATGAGCGATCGGGTCATTTCGACCACGAAATCCGCAAGGACTTGAGATTTGATGGCCCTTCGAGGAACGAATTCCATATACATGGAGCTGATCTTGATCTTCCATTTAGCCAACCTCTCGTTTGAATCCGCCTGACTCAATACTGCCTTCAAAGGCTGATCGGTATACACATACACCTTGCGGCCTTCGAAATAATGCTTAAGTTTTGCTATAGCTTTCTGCAAGGCCAACATGAACTTCTCCAAGGTTGTGTATCTTGTTTCAGCTGGTACCAGGGAATGGCTAACGTAGTAAACGGGCCGATGAATATCATCCCCAATGGTTACCAGGGCTGCACTGACTGCGGCCTCTGACACGGCCAGATACAACCCTAAGGGTTCGTGGCACGTCGGGCTCACAATGACCGGGGGAGTGCTCAAATAAGTCTTCAAGTCGGAAAATGCCCGATCGCACTCCTCGGTCCAGCCAAGATGGCTAGCCTTTCTTAGTGTCCTGAAAAAAGGTAGAGCCCAGTCAGTGGATCTATAAATGAACCTGTTCAGTGCCGCCAGTCGGCCAGTCAGCCTTTGGAATTCTCACTTGTTTCTCGGAAGCTGCATATTAATAATAACTTGGACTTTCTCCGGATTGACCTCGATGCATTTCTCCGAAACGTAATATCCAAGAAATTTGCCACTTCGAATCCCGAAACAACACTTGTTTGGATTTAGTTTGAGCTTATATTTACGACATACTTTGAAATAGCGAGACAAGTAAGGAATAAGGTCTTTATCATTCATTGACTTGACAATCATATCATCAACATACACTTCCATAATATGGCCTATCAACTCCCTAAAGATCTTGTTGACCAGCCTTTGGTATGTTGCTCCGGCGTTCTTTAAGCCAAAAGGCATAACTTCGTAGCAGTAAACGCCGTCTTCTGTCATGAATGATGACTTCTTTTGATCTTCCTTAGCAAGGAAGATCTGGTGGTACCCGGAGTAAGCATCCATGGTACTCATCATGGTGCTGCCGGCCACAGCATCCACCAATCGGTCAATATGCGGCAGTGGGAATGGGTCCGACTCACAACTCTTGTTGACGTCGGTGAAATCCACGCACATCCGCCACTTCCCATCTGCCTTGGAGACCACTACTGGGTTTGCAACCCACTCAGTGTAGTGGATCTCCCTGATGAAGCCCGACCGCAGCAATTTGTTCACCTCTGCCCGGATGATCTCAATCTTCTCAGGAGAATAGCGTCTNGCTGCATGGCGCTTAGGCCTTACGGCGCTGCCAGCCGGCTACTCTTTGGCCTTTAGCGGCTTGCTCCCATGACTGGACCAAAGTCCTGACTGATTTGTCGTGGCTCGCTATCATACGGGACGATCGGAAATGGCCCGAGGGGGAATCTGCAGCTAGTGGACCGAACGGTCTGACGCTTCATGGGAGGTTGGGTCCCACACCTGGGGACCGATCGCCTAATATGCCCGATCGGGGCAGCCACACAAATGGGCCTTCCTTTAATTTGACCTCCAAGCTTGGTCCACTCGCTTGGGCCGCCATAGCTTGGGATGGTTCGGACCCTGTTCGGGGTACCGGGTTCCGATGGTCTCATCAGTATCATAATTTTATTTTGTTTTGTGCGCGTTTATAAAAATATCTTTATGGTTAACGCAAATCACACCTCCACAATTTTAATTTCCATACCAAAAAAATGGGCTAAGTTTGTTCGAGAGCCTTATGAGGTTTGGTCGAAACATGAGCTCAAATTCGATTTTTCTTAATCAACCCGATGATGTCGAAGAGAGTTTCAATCTCTAACGAACCGAATATTGAACATTAATGAGTAAATAATATTATATAAATAATTTATATTTTTGGGCCAACCAATTCGAATCACAAAATCGAACCGAATTCGAATCAATAATCCACGAGTATTTGAATTCGAATCAAAGTTAAAGGAAAATTGAAAAACAAACAAGTTTGATTTAATTTATTTGAAAAAAATTCATAATTGAGCCAAGCCCAAATAATACAACTAACCAATCGTTATACACAGTGTTTTAAATTTTCGGTATACCGGTTCGTTATATCGGAAATTTCAGACTTACCGGATTCGGCCGGCATTTTAACAAAATATCGGTTTGTACGGGTTTTTCGGGTCGGATTTTTTGCGGGTTTGATTGTGTTTTATATTAAAAAAATAAAATATGAATATTTTATAATTTAATTTATTTTAATATTTCGGTACGTATTCGGTATATATCCGATATACTGATCCAATTAACTTGTCCGGTATACTGGCCAGTACAGGTTTTTAAAACATTGGTTATATATTTGGGTATTTAGGCCCAGGAGGTAAGGGCCCAATTTAAAATAAATATTGGGCCTAGTCTATCTTATATCTTTATCTTTGTACCATAAAAACATTTTATATTTTACCCCTAAGTCTACCCATATTTTATTCATTATTAATATTCAATTTAGTCCAAGTTTTTACATATAAAAAATATTATAATTATGGTAAAAGTAAAGTAAAATAAAATAAAACAATACAAGACAATTTTTAGCTCAATCAATTAATAAATATAAATCATGGATATTTAGCCAATATAATATTGTCACAAAAGTTTATATGATACAAATTAATTAATTTGTAAATAATATAAAAATCTAAAAATATCAAATAATCACAATTATTTTTATTAGAATTTAATTCAATATTAATCCTTTAAATTATACAAATTATCACTTTTCATCAATCAATTTTAAATAATGTATTATACATTATTTAGTTAACAAATATTGTCAATTTTTATACAAATTGACGAAAATACCCAAAATACATTTTAAAAATCACATGCATCATACTCCAAGTTTATGCTTATTTCAAAAATTGGTCGTCTTCACCAAACACTACATACATCGGCCCGAAATAAAATAATAATTTGATTTTTCAGACAGCATTATATGTGACTTTCGAACCATTTTGCCACGTGGCTATTAATAAAATAATTTCCCTATAAAGTTTATGATTAACTTTAAATAATTAATAGTATTTAAACCTTAACCACAAAATATAGAAATTAAACAATGTAGCTACAGACATAACATGTGATGTCATTACTTGCAATTAAGGTAGATCTCCCCCCTTGTCGATTTAAGGTGATAATTTTAAAAAACAATTTATTTTTAATTAAAAAAATTAATGGAATAGAACGTGGTGGAGCATTATAAAATAATTGTCAAACGATTCATATAAAATCGGTATTTTAGATCGAAGCGGAAGATATCATATCTAATGCTTACCCAACAGACATTTGAAATTATGATATTAAAAATCTATAAGACTGGAAATTAATCCATTATCCATGTCATAGATGCGCTAAATATATATTTTATGGAATATTTTTTAAAAAATAATGTAATAATATTTTAACTATTAAAGTATCTATAATATCATATTTTTAAAATAATGGGAATTAAATTAAATCCATACACAAATTATGATAATGAAATATGAATTATAAATTGCATAATATTGAATCAATTTCAGACTTAATTATGAAAATATATTATGAATTATATTTCTTATTTTTCATATATATATATATTTTCTTAATCAAATATTTCTCGTCTTCATAATAGTATTTTTTTTCTATAATTTAATATTGATATTCTTGGATTTTTTTGAATTCAATATTTTTTATAAATTTGTTTATTAAGTTATTTATATTTATAAATATTATTTTATTTAGAATTATAATTTCATATTTATAATTAATGTAAATAACTGTATTTATCCATAAGGTTTTCATTTTTTTAATTCACTATTTGTTTACATGTAACAATGTTATATGTAGATTATACACATTCTAATTATATATTTGTATTTTAATAATGAATTTTAATTATAGATTATATAATCTGTGCATAATACAATGTATATTATTACTAATATTTGTGTTGTTTGGAAATTCAGTCTACTGTCCGGTGCGGTGAACATATTGTAGTTGTATTATATTTTAACTAAACATCATTAATAATTTTGTTCGTGCGACCGTAGAAAACAGCGGTGAGTTCACAGCTGGTTTAACCCAACGGTCAATAGAACGCACATACCAAATGTCAATTTTAACATTGGTAAATTATAATTTATTTTTTAAAAAATAATTTTGATCAAAAACTTCTTATATTCTATTAATTTTATGTTCAAACTATAAAAATATATATATAAATTTACAAATATAGGTTTAACATAACAAATTTATTATAAAATAATATGAAATATAATTTTTAAGTTATAAATAATTATTTAAAAATAAAGACAAAAAAATTATTTTATAGCATCGTGATCACTATACCACTATTTCAAAAACAGTTTTTTTAAATTATGATCAATTTACATTAGAGCAGTTATTCATCCAACGCGGTTCCAAAAGTATCTATTATTAATGGGCTAAAGTTACCTTAAAATCAGTAATGAGACCATCCCTTGTGAAGTTGCTGGCCCACTCAAGAGATAGAGATGGTGGTCATCAGACAAGGTGTCAATGAACTGGGGCCCACATCTAACAACTTTGTCATTCCCATTGAACTTTTTTTAGCTTTATGTAATTCATTTGTTTTATTAATATATATATTCGATCATATATTTTTTAATTTATAAATATAACGCGTATGCGAGTTGGATTGACCCGATTCGTTGGATTTGACCCGAAACATATCTAATGCCTTTTTAATCATTAAAATGAGACGCGTATGAAAGTTGGATTGACCCGTTTCGGTGGATTTTACCCGAAACAGGTGTAATGACTTTAAAATTATTAAAATGAGACACGTATGAGAGTTGGATTGACCCGAAACAGGTGTAATGCCTAATTTTTTTGAAAATGACATATATTATTGGCAACATTAAATAAAAAATGGAAAACGAAGAATTTATATTAAATTTTAATTGATGAAATATTGGTTTGTTAAAAAAAAAATATATAAATTAAATTATCGACGATAAATAGGGGTGAGTAAAAACTATAGAATACTAAATATCATATCGAAATTTTGTTATTTATGTATTTGGTATTTGATATTCAGTATTTGGTTTGGTATTTTATTTTATGAAATTATAAAATATGGTTTGGTATTCGGTAAAAAAAATAAAAACTCGGAATATATCGAATACCAAATTAGTTAATAGAATGCTTAGATATTTTTTAAAATATTAAATTTGTTATGAGTTCTTTAATTATTGATATCCAAATTTGATATTTAGACATATTGGAAAATCATTAGTATGAGTTTTCCCATAGTTGTCTAAATTGCTCATTATATTCTCGTCATTTTAAGTATCTCTATTATTTTCGTATTTGTTTTTAAAACTTTTAAAACACTCTACACTTATATTGAAGTATAAACTAGAAGAATTGAAGATTGTTTTATTATTTGAATACAACAATGTGATCAATAACTCAATACTCGTTTTTTTCATATTTTTCTATATATTTGATTTTAGACATCCATGAGATGTTATTAATTAATTATTTATTATATGTGATTTTAATTTTGATATTTTGGTACCAATAACGAAATACCGAAATATTGGCTTAGAATGGGTATTCGATTTTGTTGATAATTGGATATTCGGTATTTCAATATTTTGTTTGGTTTGGTATTTGGTACCGATTGCTCACCCCTACCGATAAATATACAAAGTTATTACTAATATTTGAATAATGATATAAAAAATTGAAAGAGAGAATTGCAAGAAAATAAAATAAAACCTAAGTAGAAAATATTATTATTTATTAATAAATAATAATATTTTTATATCAAAAATGGTTTACTGAACGAAACGTATTTAATATAATTGAAATACGAAAATCTTTACGTGAACATATATATAATTGAAATTTTTAATAACAAATTGTTAAATAAGATTACCCTAATTTGTTGAGATCATAAATGACTTCTATTTGTGGGATTGAGTAATATCTAACCTATTTAAATCTTTACTGCAATTAATAATTAATCATAATATCAATTAAGAAGTTACTATTACAGAAAAATATATAATTTGAGTTTAGTATAGAATTGTGTTTGTGAACCCTTTCTACTAGTATTTAGCTATGAAATAAATACATAATATTCTATAATATTTGCATAATATATTTTAAATATATTATTTTTCAATATATTTGATTGTGTCTTTATATATACGAATGACATTTAAGGTCCCTAAATTTTATATAATTTTGTAAATTTGATCCACAAACATTATTTCGACATATTTAATCCTCAAAGTTTTTTGAAGTCAAAACTAATCCCAAACTTTTGAGCACTAGAAAATTAGTGCTCATAGTTTGTAGATTTTGAGAAATGTAATTCTCAAAATTTAATATATGTATAGAAATTGATCCTCAAATTTTGAGGCTAATTTTACCAAATATTGAAACTATGGGGACACTTTTGCCAAAATTATAAAAATATAAGGATTACGAATATGAAATAAAAATTCGAGTATCAAATTTATCAAAATCACCAAATTTTGAGAATCAAACACGTTATTTGCCCCTTTATATATGTAATCTATAAGATATATATTAATATCTATTTCTCTTTATAATATATAAAATATGAAAATATAAGGATTAAATTTATACTTATAATATATCGAAATTATAATAAAATGAAATTTAATCGTACTATATATTCAACATTATAAAACCTGTATAAAAATTCTGTAACCCCTTTTGTAGAAAATATTTCATATTATCATCAAATTGGGGAATCGAGTTTAACTTTGATCGCATACAATACATTCAAAATAGTTCCATTTCCAGATATTAAAAAAACAGCGTAAATTTAGAAGTAAAAGGCGGGAGGCGGCAATCAAATGGATTGATGGGACTGGGAATCTTCTGTCGTTATCTCAAATCACCATGTGAGAGAGCTGGCTGTAAGCCTGTAACTAAAACCTACCAAATAAATGAGAAAGAAGCAGAGTGGGCCAGTAAATGAAACCATGTAGCGTGGAACAGACGAAGACCATTGGGTAACACAACGCCGAGTCAATAAATACGGCATTATGAACTATCCCATTCGAAATCAAGCTTCAATTTCACTGAACGAGCCAATTTACACTGATTTTATTTTAATAATTTTGTAATTTGTTTTGATGTTTTCCATAAAAGTTTTTTTATAATACGGAATCCATAAATTTATATGTATATGTTTTACAAATGATTATAAAATTATATTTCAATTTATTTAAACACAATATTTCTAACTATACCAAAAATGATATATATTGTAATTTTCCATACATTGAGGTGACATTGATGAAAATTTATATGAGCAAATAAGTTTGAAATTGTAATTAAATTTCTGAATTAATTAAACATTTTTTTCATATTTATTTGCTAATAAATGATTTTGTGTTTATTTTCCAAATTTTTTTACATATGTATCGAAATAAAAGTAAATGATGAGACTCTCGGAACCCGATACCCCGAATCTGATCAGGGTCAAGCTTAGTCAGGTCAGTCCAAATGACATAAGCCAAACTTGGAGATCGAGATCCAGCTCACGTGAATGGACGGTCCAGCCAGACCAGTTGGGCCCGACCGCCCGCTCTCAACGATCGGTCTCGATCGATGGAGTCATGCTTTCTCCCCCTCACGAGGATCGATCGGTCCACATCTCACATGCTATGCTTCGGGCCATCCACATTCCTCAACGTGCGACAACAACCTCTGACAATCCTGTCAGAGGCAGGTCCGACGGAATCATATGAGCTTCCTTTGGTCTGGAGATAGCCGGCTAATAGCGCCGAAAGACCTAGCGTCGTGCAGCCCTATGAAGTCATGCCCAGCGGCTGTCCCGCCTGACACGAGCCGACCTAGCCGCAGAGGACAAGCACAAAACGAAACCCTACTGTTCACGCAACACATTATACGTATAAAAAGGACACTTGGGAAGCAAAGAAAAGGATCTTCTTTGGATTCTCCTTGCTAGCTTCTTACTTGGCCATCTATCCATTTATTTTCGATAAGCTTTCTCCCCCTTGTTGTCTAAAGAACAAACATGGTATATATGATTGGCATATTGTTTATTGAATCGACTAAGGGCATTTCCAACTCTTAGTCAAGTGGTTTTTTCCTCAGCTTTTGAGGTTTTCCACTCTAAAATTGTCTTGTCTCTTCTATACTTGATTTATAATCGTCTTCCACACATTAAATAAATTACAACCGAGTTCGTCTTGCAACGAACCGGATGACTGTTGACACCCCCGGTTTTTGAACCACAACAGTAAGTATAATTGAAAGTTAATTTATGATCGAGAAACAATAAAAAGCTAAACTTAATTTAAGTTTTCATAGTTATTTTACGATCGAGAAATATCTTAATCTAAACTTTATTTATGATATTATATTTTATATCAATTATTTGTAAAAAGCTATTTGTTTGTCTGAATTTCATCTTATAAAGAGTAACAATCATAACCCAACATAATCACAAATTCTTTAAATTTTGTCTTTTTGATAGTGATACAGAAGTATTATTGAAATGATACACAAATTCTTTAAATTCTTTAAAGAATTTAAAAACAATTTTAAATAATAAATTTGAATACACAATCAACAACATGAAGTGATATTACAACAAGAAGTAATATTACAACAAAAAATAACAAATTTAGTAAGCACACAAAATAAATAGCATTTCACAGTATTACGATAAATCCGAAATTAGCCCGATGGAATACTGATCCTATTGAATTTATCGAGGATTGCGACGAGCAAAAGGGCGAAAGCGTAATCTACATTCGGGTATACGGTAACTCCATACTTCTCTTTGGCGAAAATCCAATTCTTTTTCTGTTGCATCTACATCAAGACAAATGATCATAATGTCAAAATTTATACAAATTTTAAATCATTCATTTGAACGAAAAACTATATATACGTCTCGTCTTACTTGAGCTATGATGTTTTCACCCGAGTTTCCCGAATATATAACACACGAGTTCTCACTCCAAGCACCCTCGATTCTAAAATCACTGATTTCTTCAGTTGTGTTACCGGCCATGTAAACGTTCAACTTCGGTTTTATTTGAAAGTATTTTGATCGTTTCACACTGAAAAGGAAATTTTCCTCTTCGGTACTCTCGCCTCTAAAAACTCTCCATCTTCCATTAAGAGATGAAAACTAATATCAAAAAGGAAATTAAAATTATATCAAGCTTTTTAAATCATATCAATTTATGTGAAAATGTGCATAAATAAAATGTGCATGTTTGGAATAGTGTTGTAGAAATATTGTATTGTCACGTGATCATGTTATTAACAATCGTGATTTAAATAAAATATTTTTGAAATAATATTATAATGATCATGATTTCATGAAAATATATTTTTATCTTTATTTTTAGTTAATTTTGGATTAAATAATAATTTAATAAGAGTAAAAATGAAAATTTACAAATTGGGGAAAACCTACTACCATGATACCGATATTTTTTTTGTTCAAATAAACAAAATTTATATTAATGTTTGGTTTGTACTAAATAAAATCAAGATTTTGTGATCGTATTACACCACTTAGCATGATTCTAAATATAGCCAATATATAATAGAACTCAGTCTTACCTTTAGTTTAAAAGCGACGATAGTTGAACCGGTAGCATCACGAAAGAAGTGTGTGTCATTGTGGCTGTAAAATTTTCGTTTGGTCGAAAATACGATGTTTTCATTGAGATCGATGATGTCAAAATCACCGTCCATTCTACGAACCATCGTAAGATCAACGGAGTTGTCGTCACAATATTTGGGGCTGATTACCGTAACTGATGACGTGGAGCTCATTCCTGCCATGATATTTTATAATGCTAAAATGGATTATTTTTTTGTTGTGGTAATGAAGAGATTATATACAAGTTGAAGTTGAAGTTGAAATTGAAATTGAAAGCGCGTTTCTTGGAAATTGCTTGAAAATCAAAGTCGCGTGTTTGAAATGAAAAGTCAATTAACACAGGCGTGGAATTCTCTATTATTTGTTTTTATACTTTGAATAATATGTTTTAATTTTATATTATTATATATATTTATAATTATATTTTTCGTTTTAATTTTGTTTTTNTTTTGCAAAAAATTATAAAGTATGAGTATCAATTTTGATATATTAATAAATAGAAGATTACAATTACTATAATTATAAAGTTTTTGGGATCATAATATCAAAATTATGAAAATATAAGGATCAAATTTGTATTTATAATATATCGAGAATTTAAAACATTATTAAATTTATCATAAATGATATTTTTTTGTATATATTCAACATTATAAAACGTGTATAACAATTCTGTAAGCCTTTTTGTAGAAAAATATTTCACTTGATCATCAAAGTGGGGAATCTGGTTTCACTTTGATCGTATACAATAGATTGAATATAGTTCCATTTCCAGATCATAAAAAACAGCGTAAATTTAGAAGTAAAAGGCGGGAGGCGGCAATCAAATGGATTGATGGGACTGGGAATCTTCTGTCGTTATCTCAAATCACCATGTGAGAGAGCTGGCTGTAAGCCTGTAAGCCTGTAAGTAAAACCTACCAAATAAATGAGCAAGAAGCAGAGTGGGCCAGTAAATGAAACCATGTGGCCTGGAACAGACGAAGACCATTGGGTAACACAACGCCGAGTCAATAAATATGGCATTATGAACGATCCCATTTGAAATCAAGCTTCAATTTCACTGAACGAGCCAATTTACAATGAAGGGTTTCAGTTTTATCGCTTTGTTTGTTGTTTTGTTTGTGGGTATTCATCGCTCTGCTTCTGCTCCCTTCAAAGATGGTAAAATTTACATTTATTTCAAGTTTCGAGTCATGGGTTAAGCTTAAAATTGTGAGATTTGTGGGATCTTGTTCATTGTTCGAACTAAATCTACTAGTTTTGTTCGTTTTCAGAGGTTCTGGATCTTGATTTTTTACCCTTTGTTAGATTTTTTCAAATGCTTTGTTTGTTTCTGTTGAATCTAATTCAATTCCAATGTGATTATCTTGTTGCTGTGTCATACCATGAAGAAATGGCTTCTAATCTTGATACATTTGCTGAATATTGTCCATTTAGACGATTTTCCGACTGGTATTTTGCCCGATTTTGAAGCTGAATGCTTCTTTTAGTTCTATATCACTGTATGCTGCTAAATCTACTAGTTTTGTTAGTATTATGAGGTACTGTATGATATCACAATTAATTAGTTTGGTCTAACATTTTCAATGTGATTCACTATCTCTTAAGAACTGGGATACACTGACACTCTTCCAACTCATTGAATCTTGAATTTCTATAAGTTTCTGTTGAATCTTATTCAATTCCAATATGCTTATCTTGATGCATTTGCTGAATATTACCGATTTCGACTGTATTCCAACCCTGATTTCGAAGCAAAATGCTTCATTTAGTTCTATATCTCTATATTTGCTGCTAAATTTGAACAATCTGCAGGCCTACTCGAAAACGGTAACTTCGAGCAAGCTCCGAATCCCCTAAGCCTTAACGGGACGATCATTACAAGCCGTTTAGCGATTCCAAATTGGGAAATCTCTGGTTTTGTTGAGTACATTAAAGCTGGACAAAAACAAGGTGACATGCTCTTAGTTGTACCTGAAGGTGCTGCTGCAGTTCGACTCGGAAACGAAGCTTCGATCAAACAAAAGTTAAGCGTAACGAAAGGAATGTACTATTCGATAACATTTAGTGCTGCAAGAACTTGTGCACAAGAAGAAAGAGTTAACATATCTGTAGCACCAGATTCTGGAGTTCTTCCTATTCAAACATTGTATAGTAGCAATGGATGGGACTCTTATGCTTGGGCTTTTCGATCATTTTATAGCGTTGTTGAGATTCTTATTCACAATCCTGGTGTCGAAGAAGATCCGGCTTGTGGTCCTCTCATCGATTCGGTCGCGATTCGAGCTCTTTATCCTCCGAAACCCACAAATCGTAAGTTCTTATTGTTAAATTTATAGAGTAGAGTAAAATACGTGAGGAATGTGCTTAGATATAACGTATAAGAGGGTAAGATAGATCAGATCACACCTTAAAAACTTGAATAAGTTATTTACTATGATCTACAGTCTCTCTTATAAATCAATTCAACCAACTTCACACATTCGATATGGGATAATTGTCACCATTTCAATACACTCCTTTAAGTCCGTCCAACCAAATGATAAGTTGGACTTGACAATTCAAATTAGTGAATTACCAACCGATCAATTTCATTAAGCCCGGGCAAGGTCACTTAGAATTTTCTAAACCCGCTCTGATATCATGTTAAATTTCTAGAGTAGAGTCAATTTTATGTGGAAGTGTATAATGAGATAACATATAATAGAGAGGAGATCACATCGTAAAAGATTTGAACAAGTCATTTATGATGGTCCACATTTCCTCTTATAAACAAATTCAATATACATCTAAATTCGACAATTTCTTCATATTCAACATGTCCTTCTCAAGTCCAATCATCTTACAAGTTGGACTTGATAATTCAAATCGGTGAATTACCAACCAATTAATTTCTTTAAACCAAACTATCCCACGACGACAAGGTCACTCGATGTTTTTCAAAACCTACTCTGATACCATGTTAAATCCTAGAGTTGGGTTAATTTACATAAGGAGTCTGCACAAATATATCATATAAAGGGAATAAACCACATCGTAAAAGACTTGAATAAATCATTTAATATAATCCAAAATTTCTTTTATAAATTAATACAAACCACATCTTATTCTCGATGTGAGACGATTATCATATTTATGTTACATTATCTTACGTGATGATAAACTCGCAGAAAACCTTCTGAAAAATGGAGACTTTGAAGAAGGAGCATACATATTCCCCAACACAAGTTGGGGAGTTCTTATCCCTCCGAACATCGAAGACGATCATTCCCCACTTCCCGCATGGACAGTCGAGTCTTTAAAAGCCGTAAAATACATCGATTCAACACATTTCTCCGTCCCACGAGGCCAACGAGCCATCGAATTAGTAGGTGGAAGAGAAAGCGTCATAGTTCAAGTTGCTAGAACAATCGTCGGTAAAACATATCAACTTAGCTTCGCTGTCGGAGATGCTAGTAATTCATGCGAAGGATCAATGGTTGTGGAAGCATTTGCGGGAAGATCAACGGCTAAAATCCCTTATCAATCTGGAGGTAAAGGTGGATATAAAAGAGCTGTTCTTCAGTTTACTGCTCCTACGGCTAGAACTAGAATTATGTTCCTTAGCACGTATTATCACACGAGAAGCGATGATTTTGCGTCGCTTTGTGGTCCCGTAATCGATGATGTGAAGCTTCTTAGTGTTCGTAATGTTTAACGGGGTGTTTCGATGATCGGAAGTATCATAAATTATGCTGGGGAATGTTGCTATAGTATGAAATGTGTTTTGATATGAAAACTTGTGTTAATTCGACCGTTGTGTCGTTTTGGTGTTTTAAATTATATATATAATATTATATTTAGATTTATGAAAATAGAATAAATAGTATTTATTTTATTTAGTTTCTCGAAAAATATTAGACTCATGCCAAGTTAATTTGTTTTCTTGGTTCAATTTATAATATTATTTTGGGAATATTATATTTTTAATTCTACAAATTTGCTTCAAAATTAATTTTATTTTTTCAATTCAAATTAAGTTCTTCTAATTTGATATATTATCAATTTTAGTTTGAAATTATTAAAATACCCTTAAATTCAAATAAATAATACTTATGGTTAAATTAAATTTGCACCACTATATACTAATATTTTAATAACGGAAATTTTTGGATTTTATACATAAAATAATTTTTCGGTTAAACGGCTAAATTAATATGATACAATGTTTTTAAACGAGACGGAATGGACCCAACCGTGAATTGGTAATTCAAGGGGCCGGTTTTTTCAATAACGGTTTGATTTTGAATTTTACGGTTAAATATTTAAACTGTGGTTTGACAACTTCAAAATCTAAAAAACTATGGTTTATTACATAAACTATAAGAGAAAATTGCATAATTAGCCTCCAAACTTACAAGCAGTGTAAATGATATGCCATCAAACTTACGAAATTGCAAGAATGACACATAAAATTATCAATATCGTTTATTTTTAAACTCCGGCATTCTAGGACTCGATTATCGTAAATTAAAAACCGTTTGAAAATTCATCACAAAGTACGCAAATAAGACTCATTTGAAAAATTATCTAAAAATTACCCTTGATGTTCAAGAATTGTGTATGAAATATTATAAATTTACGAGTTCGTTAAAGTGTCAATGATAAACGTTACTGTAAATTTGAGATATCTTATTTGCATTTAAGTTAAGTTGGAGGGCTAAAAATACATATTTTAACTTAAAAAGTGTATCATATTTGCAATTTCGTAATTTGGAGGACATATCTTTTACACAACCCGTAAGTTGGAGGGCCGTATGCAAACATCACCCATTAATTTAATATACAATTGAAAATTTAAGTATTCAAAAAAAATAATGCTCAAATGCAAATATAATTAAATAATAGTATAGACATTTTGATACAATATATTTAGTTATAAGTGTAGATATAAAATTAGAAATAATTTATATTTAAATTTCTTATCTATAGTAAATAAAATTTAATATTTCAAATTTCTACTTTTGTGACTGGGCCGAGAACTACAATTTGGGCTAAAACATAGAATACAATTCAATTTAGGGTTTCTTCTAATTCGAAACCCTAATTTACAACGGCGACAAACAAGAAATCTATGAAGAAAAATGAATAATTTTTCACGAATCAAGAACAATTTCTGTATTTGATCCCAATCGAAGCTTCGATTCTGGGCTCAAACGAGAACGCGCTGACGAATTCTCTGGATTCTCCATTTTTATTGAAACCAGGCAATTCAACCCATTCGTTTGATTCCAAATCGCACATGTAGTACCTACACATTTCTGTAGAATTCGTACAAACCAGCATTTTCCGGTCGTTCCCGGTGCAATTTATGTCCACTTTCTCGCCGGAGAATTGATGGGACATCGCCGGAGGCATCGACGCTGTCTGCCGCCAGTTTTCTGTAGTTTTATCCCAACACCAAACGCGTAAGCTCGCCGTATCGAGAAACTCCGATAACAGAACAACGTTCATTTTTCCCGACGACTCGATTAGATCGAGTGAGTACTCTGAAAACTCCGGTAGCAGAGCAGGGTACTCAGAGAAAACTCGACGGGTAAGATTACAAGCGATTATAGAACCAGAAGAGCTTAAAAAGTGCAAGATTTCATCTTCGTTTTCATATGTGAGAATTGAGAAGTATTTCTTTGATGGGCTTCTTTGAAAATCTCTTGAAACTACATCGCCGCGTTTTGTTAAGAAATAGTTACCGCAAATCTCGTCGCGTTCTTCGATTTCTAACGATTTGTTGGGTTCTCTGGTTAAAGATTCTTCTGTTCCCCATTCATCTGTTTCTGAATTGTATTCAATGAATTTGAGATTTTGAAGCTCGCCGGAGATCACAATTACCTTAAAAAACTCAAGACTCGACGTCAAAGCAACCGCCGTGATCGGCTGTTTGGTCTCCATCGGAAGGGATTTCAGCCGGCGGAAGGAACGGTTAACTGGGTTTCCAACGGCGAACTCGTTATCGTCACGGTGGAAGCAGACAAGTCCACCTGAGGTAGAAACAGGTGTAAACTCCGACGACAAGCTAGTAGCCTCCAGACACCTCCATTTCTTCTCAGAAGAATCGTAAACAACAGAGTTTTTCTGTACATCGTTAGAATCAACCATATAAAACCACGGCTCACGAAACGGAACACGACTGCAAGCACTGTAAAAAGATGGAGAATGAGCAGTAGATTTCCATGTTTTACAAACAGATAAAAGACGAAAGAAGAGTGAAGTTGGAAGCCATGAAAGAAGGTGCTCAAGAAGATCTTGATTAAGATGATCGATCTCAGTTTCTTGCTGAAACTTTCGTTTGGAAGCCATTGATGGAGCACAAGGAATGCAGTTTGACAAAGGGTATTTATTGGGGTTGACAAAGGTTAAGTAAAGTGAAAGGCATTGACAAGCGAAGAAGAAGAAGAAGAAGAAGAAGAAGGATGATTAAGAATGCGTCACGGGCGTAAGGAAGGAAAAAGAAAAAGTTAAAAAGGGTTTGCGTGCTAAGACATAAAGTGGGCTGAGAGAGAATTAGAATTCGGACAAGGAGATGACAGCTAAGCGAAGCTGAGATGTACTGTAGAGTGTAGAGTGTAGCTGTTGTTGTTTACTTACTTTTCCCGCTAAAGAGGCAAGCAATTGTTGAATATTTATGGAGTTAGAAAATTAATTATTTAAATGTGAAAATTTCTTAAATTGGGTTCATAAATTTTATTTCTTATTCGTAATACAATATTTTGATATTTTTTGTAAAAATGATTTTGATTTCAAAAATTTGGCAAATTTGATTCCTATGTGGCAAAATTAGTTCCTAGAATTTGAGAATCAATTTCGTTATATATATTAAATTTTGAAGACTATATTTGTCAAAATTACAAAAATATGTTGATTAATTTTACTAAAATAACAAAGTTTGGAAACTAGTTGTTGTGGTCTGAAAACCGGGGGTGTCAACAGTCGTCCGATTCGTTGGAAGACGAACTCGGTTTTAATTTGTTTTGTAGGTGGAAAACGATTATGAATCAAATAGAAAAGGACAAGACAATTTTAGAGTGGAAAACTCCTAAAAGATGGGAAAAAATCACTTGATTAAGAGCTAGAAATGCTCTTAGTAGATCCAATAATCAAGCTGTTCAATGCAAATGTCATGTTCGTTTTTAGAGATAACAAGGGAATGGAAAGCTTATCCAAAACCAAGAGAAAGCCAAAGAATAGAATCCATTTCCATTTCACAAGTGTCCCTTTTATACGTCTTTCCTGCTGTGTAAACAGTATGATGTCGTTTTGTGCTTGTCCCATGCGGCTAGGTCGACTCGTGTCGGGCGGGACAATCGCCAGGCGTGGCTCTATACGGCTGCGCGGCGTCAGACCTTTTGGCGCTATAAGTCGGCTGTTTTCAGACCAAAAGAAGGCTCGTACGACTTTGCCAGACATGCCTCTGACAGGATTGTTAGAGGTTATTGTCATATGTTGAGAAATGTGGATGACCTAAACATAGTCTGTGCGACCTGGACCGATCGGTCCAGATGAGGAAGAGAACACATGACTCTATCAATCGGTCCCGATCAATAAGAACGGGCCTTCAGACCCGCCTATTCTCGCCGGGCCATCCATTCACGTGAGCTGGATCTGGGCCTCCAAGTTCGGCATATGTTACTTGGGCTGGCCTGGCTAAGTTTGGGTCTAATCAGGTTCGGGGTACTGGGTTCCGAATATCTCATCACTAGTTTTGCCTCCAAAAAAACATTGAGTATTAAATTTATCAAAATAATGAAAGTTTATGGAACAAATTTAACAAATGATACAAACTTTGAATACTTAAATGTCCTTTGCTCTTTATGGAATAAGAAAATATAAATATTTTAATTTATAAAATTATTTATATTCTGAATAATTAATTCTTTTATTTTAAATTTGATTTAATTTAGCTAAATGATCCATGGTTATAAAAAGCCGATTAATTTGTAATGGTTAAAGAAAAAAATGTAATTTTCATAAAAAACTCAAGAAGTATTATTTTTAATATTTTATTCGTAAAATAGTTGTATAAAATGAAAAAAGATTATAATTCAATTGATAAGATGAAAAAAGATTTGGCTTAACTTTCCAAATATATAATCCATTAATT
>RWGZ01000934.1:0-14031 GCA_009725065.1 Utricularia reniformis | reverse complement strand
AATAAAATAATAAAGATAGACACAATTATAATTTATGCATAGCAATACCATTTAATTTCTATAATAAAAAAATTAAGTTGGCCAAATTATATAATTAAAATATTTGGGAAATGGCTAAAATTAAATAATATGCAGCAGCATAAGAAAGCCCTAGTATTTTGATTTATCATTCGCTTGGCTTTTCTCTTATGCGCAATTGACCATCTTTTTTTGCATCCAGATTTGTCGGAAAATGGTAATTACTTAATTCCTGATACGTATGCTTATCCGAGCGATTCTCTGAGATTGATTGGGAATCTTTTTTTGTTGTCTAGAAATTGGATTTCCTGAAAATGGGGTTTTTGAAATTTTCATGATTTCGTTTGGAAATAGTGAAAAATTTGTATTTTCTGATGGTTAATTTAATCTGTAAATTGATCCTCTAGCTTTATTGCTAAGTAGCCGAGTCAGTTTTTTACCGGATAAAATTTTATGTGTTTCAATTTTTTGAATGGATTGATTTTGTATGTTAAATTGAAGAAATGGACTAAATTGTGGGAGAAGTATACATGAACTCAGTATAGAAGGCTAGCAGATCATTTTAAAAGGTTAGGTTTACCCAATTTGTCATGGTTCTCCTCCATTTGAAGCTGACTTATATTGGAACTGGGACCGTGGTTAGTCCGGCTTAATGAAATTGACCGGTTGGTAATCCACCGGTTTGAATAGTCAAGTTCAACTTGTCATGTGATTGGACTTGAGGGATGTGTGTTGAAATATGAATAATTGCCCACATTGGAAGTGAGATGTAAGTTTGGATTGGTTTATAAGAGAGAATGTGAACAATAATATATGACATGTTCAAGTCTTTTACGCTGCGATCTCCTCCCTTTATACGTTATATCCGTGCACACTCCCCACATGAAATTGACCCGACTCTATAAATTTAACATAACTAGTTGATAACTTGTCAAAATGTATGCTTTCAGAGATTCACTCTGTGTTGCCAAATCTCTCCGCATAATTTTAGATTTCTTTTGAAAATCTTCTTTATGTCCACTTTAGATTGTGAGATGAATAATATGAGATTAGTCAAACTAGTGCTTGGTTCCCATCTTCCTTACAACTTAGATTATTTCCTTTTTTTATGCATTAAAAAAGAAATCTTACCAGTTTCTTAACTTGCGTTTCTGACTTCTACATTTATCTTAAGAGCTCATATGAATTGTTTGGCTTTGCTCATTTTCATGGCTGTTGCATTTTAAATACTGGGAATTATGTTTCGTCGAATTCCTTGTTGCTGCATTAAGCATCATCCTGAAGATAATTCCATTGATTTCTGTCTTTATTCTCTTGATATATGCAGTCTAGCAGGCACACTATAATTCTCATGCAAGCATCCCATAACAGAGCCACTCGCACTTTCATGGATTATGACTCAATCAGTCAAGCATTGGATGGTATGCTAATATTTCACTCGAATAATCGACATTCCCAGTTTATGTATACAAAATCCCTCGTATCTCTGTGACTATTTTTTTACAGTTTCATATGTGTACATACTTAATCCAGTTGTGCTCTTGTGTTTCTGTTTCTGTCTTTGATAGCTCTTCAATATCTGAAGAAATTTGCTAAGCATCATGCATAATAAAGGGGTGTTTTATCTGCCTTTTGCATAACTTTTTGGTTAAAATAGAGACTTTTTATCGGTTTTTTGCACAAAAACGTCTGAAATTTAGAAATACCAGTAAGAATCGTAGCAAAACGTAATTCTGGATTGTCAAATAACTCTTATTTGACCATTTCAAGTTACAAAATCATCCGTAACTCTGTGAATATTTTTTTACAGCTTCATATGCGTACATACTTAATCCAGTTGTGCTCTTGTGTTTCTTCTATAATGGTTTCTGTCTTTGTTAGCTCTTCGATATCTGAAGAAATTCATTAAGCATCGTGCATAATAAAGGGATGTTTTATCTATTTAATTTCTAGAGTCGGGTCAATTTCATGTGGGGAGTGTGCTCGAATATAACATATAAAAATGAAGAGACCACACCGTGAAAGACTTGAACAAGTTATTTACTATGGTCTACATTCTCTCTTATAAACCAACCTAAACAACATCCCACTTTCGCATAACTTTTTGATTAAAATGCGGACTTTTTATCGGTTTTTTGTGCATAAATGTCTGAAATTTAGAAATACCAGTAAGAATTTAGCAAAACATAATTCTGAATTGTCAAATTACTCTTATCTGACAGTTTCAAGCTACTTTTTGCAGGAATATGTGGACTGTATGAAAAGAAACTGAAGGAAATAAATCCAGCAACTAGGAACATCACTTACGATATTTCAGATCTTTACAATTTCATTGACGGGCTTAATGATCTAAGTGCATTAGTGTAAGCCTCTAAGACCCTTTTTTCCTTCCAACTTCATGCATCGACTTAGGATTTGTGGGTTCGTAAATTTATTATGCTCTGTCTCTCCCCCCTTAATCTCGGGTTTATCTAGGGATGGTAATTTGGTTTATCCGTGCTCCTACCCGTTGGATAATCATCCCGTTTGGGCGTATTTGGAAGTTAAACGGGTGATGGATGTGCGATGAGTTTAAAATTACTTACCTACCTTAAACGGGGCGGGTATTGGTTTTACATGTATCCGCCCTGTTATCCACCGGACAACATTGTATTTTGACCGGTATCGGGTTTCTTCAGGTCCGACCCGAAAAAAATGAAACCCAAATTTAAATGGTATTGGCGGTATACGGCCATACCGGTCATACATGTCCGGACTGGATCGGAACGGAATTCCGTACCTGTATGAAAACATTGGTGTAGCCGCCCCATATCCATCCCGTTGACATCCTTAGGTTTATCTTCTTCTAGTTATCACTCCACAATCGACGTAACGTTTATGTGCGTTTTGATGCAGATATGATCACTCGGTTCAAGCTTATTTGCCGTATGATCGACAATGGATCAGGTATAGAATGTTGCATCACTTGAAGAAAAATGCACAATGAATATGGTATCTTTATTCTTCCTTTACCTGTAATGCTTTTATGGAAAGCCTGCCTCTTTGTTTTGTGCAAACTATGCTTAGTAAACATGTGTTTGTTTGTGTGTAATCATCACTTCACTAATGTAGTATATTTTAAAAGAATTACGATATGTGATGTATCGTTATTTTCCGAGTTATTAGGAATGATGAGATTACTTGTTATTCAATCCAAACGAGTCGAGTTTTACTTGTTCGTGGTCGTTTATATTATGATTCAAATGGAGAAATTTCTTCGAATATTGTTCATATTTCTACTGTTTTAGGAAATCATCTTGACAAGAATTTCAAGGGTATTGCATGCAATTTACAGACTTTGAGATATTATGTTTACACTATTTTAAAGTTCGGGAGCTACTGACAATAAAATTAGTGAGGTATACATGTTTTGGGAAGAAATTGTTTTGTGATGACATACAATAAAATTAGAATATATTTAAATGTGAATTTTATTAACATATTACTAGAAAAATTAGGGTATGATCATTTACTTATCACATTTTTTTATGTAATAAGCGGTCGTGTTGTACGTGGTTATATATAATTATAAACATAAATAAAAATAAATTCAGAATTATTTGACCTCATGTTGGGTAGTGCAGTGTGGGGAAAAAAATTATTGTACCACTTTCAGTCTTTACACATTGTATTATTATCATTGATTTAACTGCTAAAAGTGTTTTAACATTGAATCATAAAGTTTTTTACAATATAACAGTCAACTGATAGTTTCATTTAATATAATATATTTTATTTAATAATTATTTTACTACTCTATATAATGTATAATTAAATTATGATTACCATAATTTATAAATAAAAATTTGACAGTTGAATTCTATACTAATCAAAACCCTAAATTTTCGCAAAATGGTAACATTGGTTTATAAAATTGAAAAATACTTTTAAATGCTTATTATTATAATAATTAGAGTTTAAATATATTTTAGTTTAATTAAGAGTGATAATATAATAAATTTAAAAATATTTGATTTTTAAAAATGAAATACAAAAATATATTTTATAAGAAATTATATGGCTCTTCTCCCCTGAATTAGAGGTGATTTTGTTATTCAGTACCAGAATATACAAAATTGAAAATTTCTATTTTTGATGAATTCGAAATCAAATATTTTTTTATTTAATTACGTGTCTAGAAATTTTTAAATTTGATTTAAGTACATAAATATTAGTAAATCATATATTAGTAGATATATAATTAAACTATTTATTCTATATTCCAATTAATAATTTAANGAACACAAAAAAAGATTACTTGTTCAATGTCACGATCAGGGTTGCTATAAACAGAAGAATCTGCCATTCCATCTGAAACAATTCCTGGCTATCCACCGAAGAAATGTAGTCCCAAACATCCATATAGTCTTCATAGATATCCCCTTTCTCTACAACAGATTATCAACGAATCAAATGAATAAAACTCATTATAATATACATGTAATCAACGAAATCGAGACTAACCCACTAAAGATTCACCGAAAAGACTCCCAAATTCGAAGCCAAATCATTATCTTGCGACAATTCTAACCTCATTCAGACAATCCAGACGAGGAGAGAAGATAACTTGAAATCAGGAAGAAGATGGGAAATGAGATGCGAATTTAGCGCGCCTCATAAACAATAACAAAACTACCAAATGAATGTACCACGTCCATTTACAACAAAAACACATTTTTCACATCAGATTCTATTTCACAAAAATATTTTATAATGTTATTTATTTGGGATATAAGGATAGATATGTAAAATCAATATATGGAAAACTCTTACATGCAAATGCAGACTCATAACATATAGGACTTGTTTGGTACGGTAGTGAGAAAGTGCGGTGGTGTGTGGTGAGGTGTGGTGTGAGAAATTATGGTGAGTTGAACGCATTTATTATAACATGATTTTTAAAACTGTTTTATTAAAAACAGTGGTGTGATGAACGTGATTTTAATAAAAGTACATATTTACCTTCAAAATAAGATAGTCTTATTCGAAAAGTTTGAGAACGAGAAATTGTATCGTTATCAATAAATATAAAATTTTCATATTGGTTATGACACTGGTATATCGGCCGGTACCATTTTTTGTTTTTTTAACTTAAAAAAAAATTAAAATAATAATACCGATATTGCCCAAAATTTGGCGGTGTACCGTGTGATATGAAAACATTGAATAATATTTTTTTATGGTTGGAAAAAAAACTAGCAAAACGGGATATCGGGCAATACCGATCAGTATACCGCCGGTATAAAACATACGATAAATATGATAGAATGATAACATTAAGTTATATGTATAACTAATAAGAACATTTTAGTCTTTTACAAAATCGTGTTGGGATGATAGCTGCTATTAGCAACGGTGGTGAAAAAGCAAAAAAATAAGGGTGAACGCACAACAATTTAACTTATGTTTTGTAAAATCACGTTTTATGAAATTGCGTTGAACGTACTTTGGTTCTGATAACCATCCCAAACAAACCCATAATGTTGTTATGAATATGAAATTATTAATAAAAGAAAAAAAATGATATGAAACTGATATGACCCGCCTGTTCAAAATCAATCTTATTTGGTTCTACAAAGCAAGACAATCGAAGAAAAATAAAAAATGACGTGGATAATAATATTGTTAATATTTTTAGTTTTTTTTCAGTCTAATTCAATTATAGATTGTTCCACTACTAAAACAAAATACAAATATCTAAATAATGAAACATAAAAAAGTATTGATTGCCTTTTAATATATTTATTTATCTAAAATTTAAGTTTGATATGTTTTATATAATAAGTAACATATAATTATGAATATGTTCTTTATTTGGGATATAAGGATTGATACGTAAAATCAACATTAGACATGAATGACTTGTAGAGGTGTGAGGGTCAAATAGTGAGGAATTTACATAAATACATTCATTTTCAAAAATACTTTTATTTTTTAAATCCTTTCATAACCATATTTTTTTATTATTTAAATTATAAATAATACATTTTATAACAAATAGAAAATTAAGGGTGTTTTTTATAATTTTTAAAAATATATTACTACTTATTTAAAAAATAAATACAATAAAATCAATGTTTTATTATCGGCAAGTACGATAAAAATTGGGTGACACCGGTATTTTAACTAGTACCACCTGAGATGCAATGTTTTCATTCCGATCCGAGAGTTTCCAGGTTCTTGGATGAAAACCTTATCAGAATGAAAATATTGCATCTCGGGTGGTACTAGTTAAAATACTGGTGTCGTCCAGTTTTTGTTGTACTTATCGATAATAAAACATTGATTTTATTGTATTTATTTTTTAAATAAATAGTAATGTATTTTTTAAAATTATCAAAATCATCATTATATAAAGTTATTTATAATTTAAATAATAAAAAAAATGATGAAAGTGTTTAAAAAATAAAGATATTTTTAAAAATTAAATTTAAAAATAAATATATTTGTGTAAATTCCCCCACAAATCTACAAATAGCCCCTGCATGTAAAAACTTGCATGCAAATGGAGACTCAAAACATAAGCCAAGTGTTGCTTAACTTCACTCTACGTGTTTCTTTCTAAATGATATCTCCCCTTCTATAAATAACCAGACACAGAGCAAGCAATAACTCATCATCTTCATCAGAAGCTATGGATAATCACTATCTTGTGGCCCTTTTCCTCTTAAGCTCTGTGTTTCAAGGCTGCATGGCTCAGCTGGAGCTCCCACAGAAGGACTGGTGGCTCAATCTCCATCAGCAGCAGCAGCATCGACTCCGGGCTAAGACCAGCTGCCAGATTCAGCAGCTCGATGCCCGTGAGCCCAGCCAACGCTTTGAGTTTGAGGCTGGTTATGCTGAGTTCTGGGAATCTAGATCTGAGGACTTGGAGTGCGCTGGAATCCAGTTTGTACGTCATGTTATTCAGCCTGGTGGTTTGCTTTTGCCTCACTACGCTAATGCTCCTCAGCTCACTTACATTATTCAAGGTAATTTGATCCTTGTGTTGCTTCTTGAGTTCTGTATTTGCATCTTCTTTTGTGTGGTTTTGCAGGAAGTGGGATTCAAGGAGTTGTTGTTCCTGGCTGCCCTGAAACTTTTGAGTCTGGGGAAAGTGAGCGCAGAGGTGAAGGTGACTGGTCGGACCATCACCAGAAGCTACGGCGGTTCCGGCAAGGAGACGTCATCGCCTTTCCACAAGGCTTCGCACGGTGGACTTATAACGACGGCGACAAGCCGATAATCAGCGTCTCTGTTCTTGATGTTGCCAATGATCAAAACCAGCTTGATTTGAACTTCAGAGTAAGACAAATTAACTTCAGAAACCTTCTTGAGGAAAGCTATTTAAACTTTCTTCTTCCTCATTAGAAATTTTTCCTCGCCGGAAACCCAACATCATCCACGGAACGTCGCCGGAGCCAGGAAGGTAAAAGGCAGCAAAGAAGCGAGGCCGGCGAATGGAGGAACATTTTCAGTGGTTTTAACGAGGAGTTTTTGGCTGAGGCGTTCAATGTCGATAATGAATTGATAAGGAAACTGCAAAGCCAAGAAGATAGCAGAGGATTCATTGTTAAAGCTGAGCGTCCCCGTTTTGTTTGGCCGGAGTCTAGCCGAGAAGAGGAGCAAGAACGGCGAAGGGGAAGCGGCAACGGCTTAGAAGAAACTTTCTGTACCCTGAAACTCCATCAAAACATCGATAATCCTGCAAGAGCCGAGTTCTTCAACCCTAGAGGTGGAAGAATAAGCACCATAAACAGCCAAACTCTCCCAATTCTCTCACACCTCCGGCTCAGCGCTGAAAGAGGGATTTTCTACAAGGTAAAATTCCAAACCCTAATCCCAATTTTCAAACCCTAATCTGATTCTCCCCTGTTTCAGAACGCTCTACAAGCACCAAAATTCAGCACAAATGCTCACACTGCACTCTACGTGACAAAAGGAAACGCAAAAATCCAAGTAGTAGACAACCAAGGGAACGCCGTATTCGACGGTGAGGTAAAAAACGGGCAACTTCTAGTCATTCCACAGAACTACGCGGTGGTGAAAAGGGCCGGCGACGAGGGCTTCGAGTGGATCTCATTCAAGACCAACGACAACGCTATGTCGACCTCCCTCGCAGGGCGTCTCTCTGCTCTCCGATCAATTCCGGTGGATGTTCTGGCGAATGCTTATGATATTTCACGGGAGGATGCTAGAAAATTGAAGTTCAATAGAGAAGAAGCCACCATCTTCAGCCCAATGCAGTCTCGACAAGCCTGAGCGAGTAAAATTTTGTAATAATAATGACGTCGCATTGAAATAATGTGCGAGAATGATGTAATAATTAATAATCCCCAAAATAATAATATCATTTCGAACCACTTTCAATTTATATTCTTAATAATATTAGCGATTCAATAAATTTCCTTCCTTGGAATTCATTTTAATTTATAGAAAATTATTCGTTTGGTTCACTTCTCAAATTTGTGCAAAATCAATTTTAGTACTTTGATTTAAATCAAGTTTTTCAAATTTAATATATTATCGAATTAATCCAAAATTATTAAAATATTCTAAATTGAAATAATTACACTTAAATTAACTTTCACCATTAAAAATTAATGTTTTAATTAAGAGATAAAATTTCGAACTAAAACTTCACAATAGAATTTATGTATTAAATATTGTTTTTATATTAATAAATATGATTATCAAATTTTAGTGGATTTGATCCTCCAAATTTATAATATTTAATAAATTAGATTATCAAAATAAAAAAATTAATCTCTAAAATTTGAGTATCAAATATGTCAATGCATATTAATTTTGAGAATTAATTATATAAATCGTTTTATTTATATAGTATCAAAATTGGTACAATTATAAAATTTTGTAAATGGAAATTATATAGATTACTCTCACCTATAAATTCATATTTTTTTAATCTAAAATATTTGAACTGCCAGCTGGCCGTTTGAATAAATGTAGGTTGGAACCTTGGATTTTTATTAAAAATTTATTACGATAACAAAATGTGTAAGTTAATTTGATATAAAATTAATTTATTAATATTATTATTAATTACAGGCGAAACACACAGTCACACACATACACATTCACACACATACACAAGAAAAGAAACACAGAGATAAATTTGAATTGAATCAAGCATCTTGCGCCTTGTAATCTTCCTCTACAGTTTCTTGCGAAGCTTCTTCCAGAGATTTTCCTTTTGGTTCCGGCACGAAGAAAGTGCATAAAAATCCCAGAGCATTAACGCCGCCGAGAATCAACAGAGCTTTCTTAATTCCGATCCCCGGCGGGTACCCTTTATCGTCAAGCGATTTATCTGGGCTTTCAGACGCGTAAAGAAACCCGTAAGCTCCGACAATTGCTCCGGCTTTACCGGCGGCGGCGGATATACCGTGACAAGTTGACCGTAATCGAGCCGGGAAAATTTCCGCCGGAACAACGAAGGTGGTTGCATTTGGTCCGAAGTTAGCGAAGAAGAAAGTGAAAGCGTACATTACAACGAATCCGATTCTGTTCGCCGGTAACTTCCAGTGATGGTAAGGAATTGAAATGGCGAACATGAAAACAGTCATGAAGAAGAAACCCATTAATTGAATTGCGAATCTTCCGATCACGTCGATGAACGCCACCGTGAACCAGTAACCGGGTACGGTGCTGCAAAGGGCGATTAAGGTTTGGGCTTTTGCGACTGTGTAAACTTCTTGAATCGCGTTCATGGTTGCGGCGTTTGGGATCCATCCGATTGAAGATAAAACGTCTTTTTGAGATAGATTTTGACTGTAAAACGCGATGTCGAGTAAAAACCAGGTGGAGCAAGTTCCGAACAAATGTAATCCATGGCATCTCAAGAATTTTTTTGAGAATAAACCGAAATTTCCAGATTCACTCGTCACTATTTTCTCCAGCTTTTGAGGTTCAGCTTCCACCTCCATGTTCAAAACCATCGCCATATCCTCCGCCGCCTGTTTCGCGTTTTTAGCTACGAGCGCCGTGTAACGTGCAGTTTCCGGCATCTTCATCCTCCAGTAGTAAGTCAGCGCCGCCGGAACTGATCCAAACATTAGAATAATCCTCCATACGTAATCAGCTTCCGGTACAGTCGACGCCAAACGCCCATCCTTGTACGCCGGAGCTTTAAACTTAGCTTTAAAAGAAGCAGAAACAATCAGAGAAATAATCCCGGCGAACAAAATCCCAAAACCCTGCATCGCAAAAACCGCCGAGATAAACGCCCCACGAGTCTTCTTATTCGCGTACTCCGACATAATCGTGGCGGAGAGAGGATAATCACCACCGATACCGAAACCTAACCAGAACCGGAAAAAGCACAGCGTAGCCATAGTCCCTTTTGCAGTGTGACCAAATGAGAGCCCAGAAGCCAAAGAGCAAATCACCATAAGCAGTAGAGTTATACCGTACACCTTTTTCCGTCCAAGTTTATCACCAAGCCAGCCGAAGAAAAGCTGCCCACAAAGTGTTCCGACGAGTGCAACGCCGGTGACTGAAGAAGAAACTCCCGGTGGCAGAGTTCCAGGTTTCGCAGAAGTAGGATCAGTGTAATAGATTCGTCCCAGTAACCTTGTAACCAAAGAGATACTAAACAGATCATAAGCATCGGTGAAGAACCCCATTCCCGCAATCACGATCGCCTTAAAATGATAAAGCTGAGTTTTCGCCGTGTCGAGCGCATCGAGCACCTTTAGTTTATCGCCGCCGTCCATATCTGTCGCCGGAAAACCTTCTTAAAATCAACGAGGTTGCAGATATCCCTTCCGGTTAACGCTATATAAACAAAGAAAGGAGAAGAACCAGTAAGCAATTTCAAAGTCAACTTGCCGGGGAATAAACTTAGCATCTTCCGCCATTGTCAACTCTTGAATTAAACAATTTAATTAATACTTTGCTTCTATCCTCAGCCCAAGCTAAGTGAACTTTTATTACGTTTTAACTCGTCAAACCAATAAGATTGGTAAATATCTATTTTTGTGTAAGAGAAGATATGGTTATATTTGGAATAAAAAGATTGCTTATTTATTTAGTATAAATTAAATATTAATATAATTAGTTTTTATTTGAAAGTAAAAAATGATGATCTTATAGTATGTCACTAAAACCTATTTGCAAAATTTCATATTTACATTTATTATGTTATTATTTAATCTAAAATTAATTTAAAGTAAAAAATAATTTCATAATTTCATAATTTAATGAAATAATTTATTATGTCACACCCTAATGATTGTTACTCGATTAATTAATTATGTAAAAATATTTGTATCATAAGATTAAATAATTAAGTAGTTATAATATTAAATCATAATTTTGATTATTAATCAGTTTAATCGTTAATGGATATACAATCGACATTTTTGATAATTTAAGTTGATTATCGAGTGTATATTCATTCTAATTTATATATAACCAATTAACCATGTATATGAAATCGTTTAACTCATTACGATCAATTCAATTATGTTTAACAGTTTTACGGTTCCATCAGTTTTGGATCTTTATAATAAGAAATATAATATTAGAGATAATTTTGTTTATAATGATCAAATTGACAGTAACACCAAATTAATGTAACTAAAGTATAGTATTTTTAGATAAATATGTAAATTTCAAATTTAGAAAATACGAACACTAAAAATGATTATCAAGATGAAATAATTGGGATATTTCTATTATCTATTAGATAGACATTGGCGTGCACAATAGGTTCAATTAATGGTATAATATTTAAAATTATAAATTTGTTATATCATGTTCAATATTAGGTTTTTGTTAATTATAAATTTAAATTATATACTAATTTGTGTTTATAGTTGAAAAATAAAGAATAAATAATATATCCTTTGATTAATTGAATATATATATTTTCTCTCTAAATTAATTAGCTAATAATAACTTCGGATATAACTACTCTATGGTAAAATAATTAAATCCTATCTGTAACCTAATCATCAACGCGTTAATTAGGTTTTGAAAAGTCAACACTCCTACAACATTTGTTTAATTAAAAATCAATAAATTGTAATTAAAAACATTGTATTGAATCTGCAATGCATTTCTTACGCTGTAACTTGAATATTATAGTATAATTTATCACTAAGCTGTTTTGTGCTGGATTTAATATAAATATAATAAAATATTTTACTTCTTTTAAAAAAGACGTTGAAGGGGTCGAGTCAAATGAGGATACCAAAAAATTAATCTTTCAAATTTCGGGTATATCGAAAATTTTGGGATATCGGTTTTGACCGATATTTTGATAAAATATTTGTGGTAATCGTTTTTAGCGGACCGGATCAAATAAAACTTATTTGATTTAGGAATAAAAAGATATGAAGTTCTTAGTATTTTTTCGAATTATGAGCCATATAAATTGAGAACGATTGCAAAATTATATATTTTCTATAATTAATAATTAAATTTATTTTATTATTATAATATATCTGCTGATACTAGATTTTAAAACATTGCAAACAATCCAGAGCTAATACAATCCGAACTAGGGTGCTTTACGAAATGAGTCAATTCGACTAAGACTCTTGTTTGAGTTTGCTTTTTTAAAACCTACCTAAACTCGGTTTCGAATTCTTAAAACCATTCGTGAACGAATATTATACAATATTTATATATATATATATTATTTTTAAGTAATTTGAATCCAACAGAAACCCGAAATCTCAAATTTTTAGTTTTTGAATCTCAACGTCTCGGTTCCCTTGAGAGGGGAGTGAGATCAAAAAGTGCAAATCCTAATTAGTTACCTAAATAAATTAAATAATCTTGATGGAGGAATGCCATTGGGCCATCTGTTTAATTAAACCCTTGTAATTAATGAATTCATAATAAAATAATTAGTCCAATATTTATATCTTCAACTCTCGATTCGTTTTACAACTGTGAAAAGTCTTCACAATTCATGATTCTTGGTTGGTCAATAAACGCCGAAATTATCTTTTAATTAAAACATTATTATATGACAAAACTACACATATGACCCATAAACGCGGGTATTTAATATACAATTTACAACCATGTGATATTACTTTTATATTATTTTAATATTCCCAACACTCAAAAACACTACTCATTATTATATATAAAAATAAATTAATAATGCAAGCTCTTTCTAACTAGATTAGGACCCTATCTATTATATTTTTAAATTATTTTTATTTTATAAATTTTACTCTTTATTTTTATACTACAAATTTAATTTAATCAATTATCCTATAATTATTTTATACATTTATAGTATATATGACATATTATTGATCTTCCATCATACATATTGAAATTTTCGTTTATATTTTACTAAATTTTTATTTTTAAATCCGGTGTGACATTTACGTGTCATAATGAACACTTTATGATGACCGTGTCCCGTTACCGTTGTTAAGTGTCCATGTATTACTTGTCCAATAGGATAGGTTTGTAACATGTATTTTGTAAGAAATGGATTTTTCCTTCTTTTAAGGTGCAAAATGCATAAAATTCTTACCGAATCATCGAATAGCAGGAATCGCATTTTGTGTAGCCGAGTCCATCGCAATAAGGACACTTTGTTCCTTCCTCGACCCACTCGAGAAACTGCAAAAAACTTCAACTGTAACACATAAATAAGTTGATAAACTTGATCTAATTCATTCACTTTGCACCTGTGGTTCGAGATTTGGTTCCCCTGTACCATCACATTCTGCAACAAAATCAACACAGCTAAGTTTTACAGGCAACAAAAGAAGATCATGTATGTATTGATTCACCCATGCACAATACGCGGCCTTCTCCACGACAATTGATGCAGTTTGATCCTACTGTTGCAGTTGTTTTCTTGGCTGATCTTGCTTGGTTAAGTCTTGAGGGTTCTTCCCATCTGTTTTCTCCAAGAAGGAACACTCTCCCTTGAGAAGCATCAAATTCTGTAATACCTTCCTCTTTTGTTGTAAGAGTATGCTCTTTGAGTGCAGTTTT
>RWGZ01000933.1:257443-466181 GCA_009725065.1 Utricularia reniformis | reverse complement strand
TGGCTAAATCGACCTCCTTTTGGCGGTCGATTTAGCCAATCGCGATTACAAAAAAAACGTTTTTTTAAAAAAAATTATTTTGGCAAACGCGACTCGCGTTAGACAATCGCGAACTGCGAAAAAAATGCAGTTCGCGATTCGCTAACGCGAATGGTGGTAAAATCACTGACCTGTCGCGGATCGGTGGTATTTTCCGCGAAACTCCCAAAAATATATCTGATTTTTCAATATATTTCCGTAGTAAAAAATGCACTTTGCTGATTGCTTCAATAGCACGTATTTCTTCTCCGATCAAAGGGTAGTTTTCAAGAGAAGGTATTGCCAGATTATTCAAGTTCCTGCGCCGCCTCACAGTATTTCTACGATTGGAACGAGAGGCTTGGTTTCTAAGAAACCATTGCTGAAACATGGAGTCGTAGAGTTCTTCATCTCCTCCAGAAGTATTTTCAGGCAAAATTTTAGGCATCAAATTCAAGGTTATCGGAACATGATCTGTGCTTGCAGAAGATTGGTTCAAGAGAAGTGAAGATTGCTCGGGAGGAGTTTCGTTTTCATCTGGTTTACTAGAAATCAAAACGCCGAAAAGATTAACACCTTTGGAATGAGACTGATCCATAGAACAATATGCAATGTGAAGAAGATTACAAATGCAGGCCAGACACTTTATAGAAAACGAAATGGGCGGAAGGCAGTTTTGGTCCCGAAAGTTTGGATAATTTGGCAATTTTGGTCCCCAAAGTTTCCAATTTTGGCAAAATCAACCCTCAAAGTTTCATGTACGCAAAATCGGTCCCCAAAGTTTGCGAATTTTGGCAAAATCAGTCCCAAAAGTTGCGTATTTTCGCAAAATACGTCCCCAAAGTTTGTGAATTGTGGCAAATTAGGTCCCCGGACGAAAATTAATTTGGGGACCAAAATGACCAAAATTCGCAAACTTTAGGGATGTATTTTGCGAAAATACGCAACTTTGGGGACCAAAATTGCAAAATCATCAAAACGTTGGGGACTGTTTTTGCCACTGAAACTTTGGGGACCAAAATTGCCAAATTATCCAAACTTTGGGGACCCAAGTCACCATTTTCTCAAAACGAAATAGATGAATATTTGGAAACCTTAGATATGGAAAGATTAGGGTTTAGGGATTTGAAAATATTCATATTTTATTGCTTATAAATCAAATAAACTTGAGATTAACGGCTTAAAATACGTCATCGCGATATAAATGATATTTTAAAAGATTTAGTTTCCATGTTTATAAGACTTTGAAGTATGTTAGAGGAAGACTTGTAATTATGGAAACTATTTTATATTTATGGGATTTGGGAATATTTTATATATATTTCCAAATATCAATATGTTGGGATTTTGGAATATTTTATGAATATTTCTAAATATCAACCTGTTGGGAATTTTATTATGAGTGTTTTTTGGACTAGTAGCAAACGAAACAAATCTGAATGTTTTTTTTACTTCAGGAATTTTGTAAAATAATTAAATTAAATTTGAGGTTTAATTTGGTGGGCACGGTAAAAACTAAATAATATATATTATATTATTCGATCATGATGGGGAACAAGTGAAAAGTATTGGTGATTATAATTAGATTTTATTCGAAAAAATCAAACTCAAATTCAAATTTTGACCAAACCAAGTTTAATAGTTCGAAAATAGGGTCGATTTGTTAGGGATTATCTGATTCGTGGTGGTTTCCTAGTTGAATGAGTAAATTATTTTGTTTGTATCAACCTATGGTTATTTAATTCAATATTTTAATTTTGGGTAAATTTCAGATTTGAAATTGGAACCAAAAAATTAATGAGCTAAGTTGATTTTGAATATAATAATAATTTTCACTATTATTTTTTTAATTGAATACAAATAATTAGTAAACTTTTTAATTCAAAATTTATTATTTAAAATTAATATTATTATAAAATCAAAAAATTAGATTTGAGTTAAATATATTCATTTAAATTTTTGTAATGTATTAATATAATAATAAATAATCTCAATTGTTAAAACAATATTTGATTATAGTTTCGACAGAATTTTAATTTATTTCGCCGAGAATTGAAACTCATCCAAATTTCCGAAATTTAAAACAATGATTTAATTATTTGAATGATTTTCTGCTATGAATTTGGACACTAATAAATACTTTTTACTGACAAGTGAACAAAACTGAAAGAAATAGACTACTATCAGCAAATATCCACTAATACAATGAAAGAAATTCATATGACTAGAAACCCTACAAATTCTGCAATGTTAAATTTTAGGGTTTTCTGAAATTAACAAAAAACCCTAATTTCTGTTCATGTCTGTAACCCCAAATCTCAATAAGATCACTATCTTTAGCATCGTTATCTTGCCTCAGAAACTTCCAGCTATTCGAGTAAATTACTGGTACTTCTTGGCTTATCCATTGAGTGATAAGAAGAATATATTTTCGCTCTTTCGAATCCGTCGTCGGAACTTCGATCGTCTTACCGGTTGAAACAGTTTGATACTCCTTAGTCGTGAAGAATTCCATGAGATCACTGCTTTTAGAGAGCATCAATCTGTTCAAACCTGAATCAATATCAGATACTTCAAGGTATTTACGGTACAAGAAAACCAAAGGGTTTTTTTGATGAAGATGATGAATAAAAGGGAATTCATCCAGAGAAGGTTCAGGAAGATCATTCAAATTCTTCTTCCTTTCCTTCATTAATTTCCGCTTCTTCTTCTTACTTTGACCTTCTTCTTCTTCAGAATTCTGCTCCCTCTTTGGTTCAATTAACCACTGTATAGGAACTGGGTACAAGTTTTCTTCCACGGCAACGTGATGGGGTTCTTCGGAAGGAGTGTTGGGGACGGGAATGTTGACGCCAAAAAGACGGATTTCAACCATTGTGTTTTACAGAAGAAGATGAAGAAAGTGATGTGAAGAAATCAAAGGAATTGTGGCCTGTGGGTGTTTTTATAGAGAACTGATCAATGATAAATGCATCTTATTTGATATGGTAATATTCATATTATTATATGACTTTGAAGTATCTTAACAAACACTTTTAATTATGGAAGGTATTATAAATCTTATGAATATATTTGTAAAATCAAATAATGTGGATATTGTAAGATTATGATAATATAATTTGCTGCGTAAATTAAAAATAATAGAGAAATTGGGCTTTGTGGGTCGGTGAAATTTGTGATTTGTGGGTTTAACACGTTAATGGGCCTGAGTTCTTTATTGGGCTAGCGTTGACTAGTTATTTGATCACATTGAATTTGTCAAATATTTTTTATTAAAATATGTTGAAATATATAAATATATTAAATATGGATGGCAATGAGACGTATATGATATGTTTATACATGTAACCGTTATTCGCTCCGCCTCACATAATGTGTACCTCTTCCTACTCCGCNTTTTTTTTAAATAGTAAAATATCAATATTTAAATATTTCAAAATTATGGTAAGATATTTGAATTAATTTTTATGTAAACACCAAAAAATCGAAAAATTAAAGCAATAGGAAAAAGAAAACTTGGAAATAAGATCTACATAACAAGAATTCGAACATTGAAAAAGATATGCGAAATAATAGACAATATTGAAATCAATGAGAGATAGATGAAAAAAATCAAAAAACACCTAAAGAACTTGAAAAAAGAAATTGTGAGTTGAATTGGTAATACATAAGTATCATAATAAGAGTTGTATAATTAAGACAACAATTTTAAAAATTATTAAATATATTTAATAAATATAACATAGATGATACGGTTATTTAAATGGATAACCGAACGGGAAGTAGGACACTTATGTATTAAATTACTACATGTCCCGTTTAAGGCGGATATGTGATTTTCTTCACCACTCCGTTTTCACTATCCGTTTAATTATCCAATAACCCTTTAAACGGTGTGGGTATCTGTCGGGTAGTAAGGCGGATAATCCAAATTGACATCCCTAATATTAAAACGATTAATTGATTATCATAAAAATATTTTTATTATGAAATCTTTATAATGATTAAAAAATGTGAATAATATTTTCAATTTGGGCGAAAAAACCCTTGATTTGAGCTTTGGATTTTGAAGTTGAAAATGAAGTGAAATATGGGGCCATATAGGAGAATAGTGATAATCATAGGGATTGATATGATAAAACGAAGCAAGTGAAAAAAGGAAGTCTGGAGATGTAGAGATTAATCACACGGGCGCGCGTTGTGTGTTTCTTCTTGAACAAACGAGTATTCTGGCATTTTTTGTTCGAAACCGAGGAAGATATAGAGAACCCCCAATTCACTCACTCTCTCTCTCAGAAAATCACTCAGAAAAGGGCTGTGGTATGCGGTGAAACCCTTTTCATCAGAAGGCGTGAATATTTCCCGTGAATTTAAGTTATTCATGGCTCAAAAGATGCAGCAGCAGCAGCTTAAAGAGCTCGGATCGAAGTTGGAGAGCCCCCCAACTTCAAAAGATACTCTTGTTAAGCTATTGAAGGTGAGAAGGCGTATTCTATGTTCTGAATGTATTTGAATGCGGATGGAAAAATGGTTTATTGGTTTGCTGGATAATATTATGTTGTTGCGTGGGCCTTCTATTTGGATGCATGCTCGCAATTTATGAATGATTTCGGTGGCTGGGGACGAGGGGTAGGAACTAGGGTTCTTGTTTTAGTTTGTTATTCGTATTTATGAACTGAGAATCGGGTTATGCGTGATATTTTGCGATTATGTTGTCATTTGATGTTTTCGGCCTTTATGTTGCACCCCAGTTTTCTACAATGCACATGGGGCCATCTCTTGGCAGTTGATACTCTGGTTTTGTGAACCAGGTTCAATATTTTTCAGTTTTTTCATACTTGAATGCCTCATTTGCAGCAAGTTGCAGCGTGCCTTTCTGAATTGGATCAGTCTCCTTCTAAATCGGTGATGGAGTCCATGCAGCCTATTGTAAATGCCATTTCCAAGCCTGAGCTTTTGAAGCATCAAGATCGGGAGGTCAAGCTTTTTGTTGCTTCTTGTGCATGTGAAATTACTCGAATTACTGCACCAGAGGCTCCTTATGATGATGATGTTCTCAAGGTAATTTCAGCTGGACAACCGATTCACTATATCCATTTTAAGCATATGATTTTGCTTTCACCTTGGGTATTGGGTATAAAGTATATTCTACTTTTATGTTTATTTTCAGGATATTTTTCAGCTAATTGTGAATACTTTTGGTGGCTTAAGTGACATGGATTCTCCATCATTTGAAAGGAGGGTTGTTGTTCTTGAAACTTTGGCACGTTACAGATCATGTGTGATGATGCTGGATCTTGACTGCGATGATCTCATCATTGAAATGTTTAGTACTTTCTTTGCTGTATCCAGGTATGACCTTTATAGTTTTACGCATTTAAAAACTGCTGACACTGCAACCTGTATTTTCGCATGTTCAGAGATGATCATCCTGATAATGTATTGAGTTCAATGGAAACTATCATGGAAGTTCTGATAGAAGAAAGCGAAGATGTACCTGATAAACTCTTATTCATATTGTTAGCTGAATTAGATCATGAGAAGAAGGTAAAAATCTTTCTTCTTTCTCCCACGTATTCATTGGTTTGTATGCAGTTGCATAAAGATTAAAAAATGAGGAATTTGTTGTTAGGATGTCAATATGGCTGCTAGGGGGCTCGCCAAGAACGTGATTCAGAAGTGTGCTGCAAAATTGGAGCCTAGCATTAAGCAGTTTTTAGTGTCATCAATGTCTGGTGACGGAAAACCCCTGAAGCATGGAATTACTTATCATGGTGTCCTTTATAATGTGTATTGCTGTGCTCCACATGTGGTATTAGGAGTCATTCCTTATCTCACTGGAGAGCTTCTGGTAACCTTTCCAGTCTATACTTGTACAAGTTGTATCTTGATGTTTTTAGATCCCTTAGTTTCTTTGAGATGGGTTTTTGTGATTAAGCTCACAACTTTTTATATATGTGAAATTTCATATTACAGTTCCCAAATTGGGTTCCCTGCTGTTTTTTCATATTTGGAATTCTCGCAGAGTGACCATCAGGATGCCCGCTTGAAGGCAGTGGGCTTAGTAGGCAGCCTCGTATCTCTCCCAGGGTCTACTATTTCTGAAGTGTTTAAGCCTGTCTTCTTGGAATTTCTTAAGAGGTTGAGTGATAGAGCTGTTGAAGTTAGAATGTGCGTCCTTGAGCATGCTAGAACTTTTCTGCTGGAGAATCCTTCCAGTCCCGGAGCTCATCAAATTATTTGTAAGATTTTTAGTAATCTCCTAATGTAAATGTGAGGCCATTAATCTGCATGCAAATGTATTTTCAGCTGCCCTTTCTGAACGGTTTCTGGATTATGATGAAAACATCCGTAAGCAAGTAGTCTCTGTTATTTGTGATGTGGCTTGTCATTCCCCGGCATCAATTAATGTTGAAACTGTTAAGTTGCTCTCAGAACGACTACGTGACAAATCTGTAAGAGTACCTTTTATTTTTTTAGCATTTGCTCCCATTTCTTCATGGTTCGTTTCAATAATTTTTTTCTTGCAAACGTACAGCTTCTTGTTAAAAAGTACACCTTGGAGAGGTTAGCTGGTATTCATAAGGCTTCTTGCATGAAGCATGCTAATGAATCAAGAGAGAATGAGGACTATGGTTGGATTGTTGGGAAAATATTGAGGTGCTTTTATGATAAGGATTTCAGGTAAATTTTATAATATGTTGATCCTGTAATTTGTATCTATTTTTCCTGGTTGGTCTGGAGGAAAGATATTTCTACAAAACATCTGTATGGTCTCCTGTACGGATTTTCTTTGTGTCTCAATAAAAAATGAAACTTGGGTTTCTGAATCAGAATCTTAATGCTGACATAAAATGAGGACTTCGATGATAAGTAATGTCGTATGCTCTTGTTGTATTTTTGTTGCTTAGAATGGTTATATTATTTAAACCTTTGCAGGTCAGACGCAATCGAGCCTGTCCTTTCTCTATCCTTGTATCCGGATGATTTTTCCTCAGAAGACAAGGTGAAAAATTGGGTGATGATTTTCTCTGGATTTGAAAAGGTTGAAGTGAAGGCCCTTGAGAAGATGCTAGAGCAGAAACAAAGGTTCACAGATTGATTTGATGAGTAGAGTACTTTGTTTTGGTATATGTGTGGAATCTCATTCTGAGTGAAACAATGCAGGCTGCAACTAGAGATGCAGAAGTACCTAAGTCTTCGACAACAATCACAGGTGTGCTCCCATCCTCCTGAAACGTTTGGTACTTTTATTGCATTGGATGGAGTTTTTGTTTATTAGATTCTTTACCTGTCACCAGGAAGTTGATAGAATTGAGATACAAAGGAAAGAAACTCATTGCTTTCGTGTGATGTCCCGCTGTTTTACTGATCCTAGTAAGGCAGAGGAGAGCTTCCAAATGCTTGACCAACTTAAAGATCCTGACATATGGGAAATATTAATGCAACTTCTTGATCCAGACAATAGCTCTCGTCAGGCCATTGATTTGCGTGTGAGATATTAAATATATGTTAATCTCCCGGTCTATTTTTCATTCGAACTTTACTCATAAGCATATGTAATTATGTTTATTCAAGATTTGCGAACCTGTTGCAGGCTAATTTGCTAAAAAATGTTGGAGAGAAGCATCAGCTCTATGAGTTTCTGAGTGCTCTTTCATTAAAATGTTCATTCATACTTTTTGACAAGAATGATATCAGAAATATCCTTTTGGAGGCTGGTATACAGAAATCTTCAGGAAATACCGAATTGATATGGTCATGCATGACAATTCTTGTGGTATAGATTTATTTCAAATTTTCCTTGACTTTGGCTTTCATTTTATGTCTGCTTGCTGCTCATTAATATATTTCAGATATTGTATTGCCTGTGAGGATGTTAGAACTCGTTACCTTTGAGCCAATTGTAATTGAATGCAACCACATGTCTTTCCAATTTAAGTTAATTGCATTCTTCCATTTTTGAAGGTTGATTGCATGTTATTCTCAGTATCTTCAGTATTTGTTATCCATTTTCTAAGAGCTAGTTATTATTCCGGGTGATAAAGCTTGGCCAAAAACATTGGATTTAGTTTATCATGTCTTTTGAAATAAACTACAGATTATTGCACGATTTGCCCCTTCTTTGCTTCATGGCGTTGAAGCAGATTGGGTACATCTTCTTGAGGATGAAAATGAAATAATAAAGGAGGGTACGTTGCATATCCTTGCGAAGGCCGGGGGAACAATCAGAGAACATCTTGGTGTCTCTTCATGGTGAGACCATTGAACATATTTGTTTTTTTCATTTTCAATTTTAATGCTTATCTACCGTACTTGTCTCCTGGCTGTTTATTTGGCTGAAATGTAATCTTTGTCTATAGTTCATTGGACCTTATATTAGAGCGCATATGCATTGAGGGTAGCCGAAGGCAAGCCAAGTATGCTGTTCACGCTCTGGCGGCAGTCACGAAGGATGATGGTCTCATGTCACTTTCCGTTCTTTACAAGGTTTCTCTTATCCTCGTGTGGTCTAATTTGAATTGTGCCTACAAATGCTTTCCTTTTCTTTCTTAAGCTTTGTTGTGGGAATATTTTGCTAAATGTTTTACAGAGATTAGTTGATATGCTTGACGAGAGGTCCCATATGCCAGCAGTCCTTCAATCTCTTGGATGCATTGCACAAGCTGCTATGCCAGTATTTGAAACTAGAGAAAATGAGGTTGTGAACTTCATTAAAGAAAATATACTGAAGCATGGACATGTAAGCCTTCACCGTTAGAGATATAGTCTGGATGCATTCCATTTTTTCTTACCATTAATTTATAAATTTTCATTTACATCCAGATAGAAGGCATCGAAGAAAGTGCTGGTTGGGATGACATAAGTGAACGTTGTTCCTTAAAGGTTTGTTCCTCTAGTGCATGAATTGTGCCTTATCATGTTTTCTTGTATGAAGATGAGCTGAATTGAGCAGAATTTTCTCTTTTTTGCAGATTTTTGGTCTTAAAACCTTAGTAAAGAGCTACTTACCAGTTAAGGATGCTCACCTACGATCCGGAATTGATGATATCATTGATATCCTGAAGAACATTCTCTTGTATGGTGATGTCTCAGTTGAAATTATGTCAAGGTAATGTGGACATTGTTGAAAGGCCTTAGTGCCAATAGTCAGGATCCTGGTTTGATTTCATTGTAGAGGATGTAGTATTAGTAATACTAAATAACTAAAAATATTAAATTGGCCATTGTAAATAATGTTGACACTGTTGTGTACATGTCTCCTTTTTCTCTTCTTTGAATGAGCCCTGAAACTTGTAGTTGATAAAGCTCTTTTTTCTCCTCTTTCAGTTCTGTTGATAAAGCTCATTTGAAACTCGCCGCTGCAAAAGCTGTTCTTCGCCTATCAAAGCCATGGGAGCACAAAATACCTGTTGATGTTTTTTACCTTACATTGAGAATTTCAGAGGTAGTGTTGTCTCTTCTTCGAGTACTATTGTTCGTGTTTGAATTTATCCATTCATTTTAATAACACGTATGGGTATAATTTCCTGCATTGATCTGTTACTTTGTAGGAAAAATTTCCTGAGGTAAAAAAACTTCTTCTCAGCAAGATTCATCAGTATGTGAGGGACCGTATTTTAGATCCAAAATACGCATGTGCATTCCTGCTTGACATTTCATCTTCAGAAACAGATTTTGAAGTGGTATATCTCTTCTCCTTTTTCAGTTTTTGTGTGTTTGTCATGCTAAGAAGTGCTTCTTGATCGTAAATATAAATGTATCTTTTAACAGAAAGTTAACATGTATTTATTTAATTAATATTTGCAGAACAAAAGTTATCTGAGTGACATAATTCAACTCTGCCAGCAAGATAGAGTGCGGCAAATTTCTCTGCCCACTGATTCAGTTTCTCCTATCATTTATCCAGAACACATCCTTTTATACGTGGTCCATTCAATCGCTAATCATCCTTCATTTCCTAATATTGATGATTGCAAAGATGTCAAGAGATACGAGCCTATGTACAGGTACTTTGACATGCCATTTCAAATGAAGCTAGGAAAATTTGGGCCTGATTAGATTGGAATGAGCTATATACAAGATGCAAAGTTTTATATCTACATATTACTTATTCTGCACGTATTCGCTCTTGTATCTCGTTACTCATTAATGCATCACCTTATTTTCAACAATCTTGCATCAGAAATATGTAATCACTGTGTTTGAATATTCATTGTAATGCATAATTTTTAAATTGAATTTTTTTTCTGAATCTAGCTGATGTTCTTAATCTTTCCAGGCAGTTGTATACATTCCTGTCTATGCTGGTTCATGTCGATGAAGTTGGGAATACCGATTTCTCCACCAGGAAGGACAAAGAATGCATTTCTTTATTGGTATCACTTATTCTATCAATCAAGCATTCTGAAGATGCTTTTGACACGGAAAAATCGAAGGTTGCTATCAGATACTTATGATATTCTTTTTCTAGTGGAAGAGGATTTTCAGTATAATGTGAATGTGTTATTGCTGTTTCTGATGTCATCTAATTGATGCTAATATTATGTGCTACAGAATTCATATGCTCTATGCGATCTTGCAATGGCAATTATTAAGCGTTTGGCTCCCGTTGACGGTGATATTCAAAGCATTGTTGATTCTGTAAAGCTGCCTCCAACGCATTACAGACTGCTTGAAAAACAAGAAGAAAACAACACACAGGTGATGTGCCAGAAAAATCCTATTTTCTGTAATCCTTTGAAACCGTGCCTATTGGCTAAAATTGCATATTTTTCAAGAAAGCAATGCTTAATAATGATGCTAGGTTGATGAACAGAAGACCTGGCTGGCGAATGAGGATGTAGTGACCCACTTTAAATCGCTTGAAATGGAAGCTAATGCAATTGTAAGACTAAAATTTTCCATTTTTGCAATGTGAAGATAGAGTAAATTGCACTTTCAACTTCAGGCACACTCAATCATTTCAGAAGATGATGTCATGAAGGACAGTGAAACTGAGGCTAGTGAGATGCCACTAGGAAAGTTGATGAAGCGTCTAAAAGCCAAGGCTGCAAAGATGAAGAAAGAGGCAAAGCACGAAACTACAGTAGCTCAAGCGGGCAATGAAAAACAGATTGGCATCAAGAGAAGAGTGAATGAAGTAAATAATGATATTTGTGACACCTCTAGCAAGTATGAATGGAGCAATGGTCATGGAAATGCTAGCAAAAGAAGAAGTGGTCTGAAATTGCATAAGGAAAAGTTGAAACATGATTCAGTAGATTCTTCTGTATCAAAACGTAGGAAAACGTCCAATCAAGCTCCTAAGTCTTCTGCCACCCCTTCCTCAAAGCGTCCTAGTAAAAAGGTGGATGAACTGGAAGAGCATATAAATTCTGACCTTGAGGGATCAGATGAGGATCCACAACCTGCATCTGAAGATCAAAATATCGAAGAGAAAACTCCGGATCCAACAGAATCCGAATTACTATTTTCACGTATTAGGAAGAAACTTAGCTCTTCCAAGCAAAAAGGCAAACGTGTTGACCGAACCCAAGGTGAGGGATTCAGTAGCACGCCGGAAGCTAAGGTATTATTTATTGAGTCATGATTATTTTTTTTGTTTTTTGATGGATAAATATTTAATGATATGCTCTGCTAAACTCTTCCATATTTTTTAGAAGCCAAAAAAGGCATCAAATTCTAGTGCAAGCATGAACAAGAATTCCAGCACAGGTTCCATGAAAAAGGAAAAATCCAAAAATACCACTGGAATAGGAAGGGTTAGTCCAAATTGTTACTTGAGACTTCATAAGAAATTTCAAGAGATTTTGATGTGATTGTAGCCTCAATATGGTCAAGTACAATAAATGGCTTAAACTTTCCTTTAATCTTGAATATAATAAATGTATTTGATTGGTGTTTCCATTTCTCTTCTCATTCCATCTCAAGAAATCCAAGATATTTTTTATGAGACGTCTTGATTTCTGTCTCTGTTGTTATTTCTTGCATTCTGGAGAAGGGTGTTAGAAATTTTAAATTTCTGAATCTTTACATTTTTTTCATCAGTGTACAACCAAGGAAAACGGTAGCCCTGCAGGAGACGTAGTTGGTCGCAAAATAAAAGTTTGGTGGCCTATTGATGAAAGGTAATCGCTTCCTGATTCGGTCTATGTACTATATATGCGAGTTTTGATCTACTCAATCTGCCATTGACCATTAATTTCATTGTAATGCAATAGAAACAGAATGTGTTAGTCAGCTGAGTGGCAGGATACATTCTCCTACTTTTTTTCTAGCTATATCTTGGGAGAATTCATATGATTTGCACATTTTGTTTTTCGTTTGTAAATTTTACAAACACCATTTTTTCTGGCTGTATTAAGCTCGATTTCATATGCATCGTAAAGTAGCAAAGAATCAACTAACAGTAAATACCCTGATGTTAAACAGGTATTATGAAGGTATTGTGAAGTCATTTGATGTGGAGAAGAAGAAGCATGTGGTATGCCTTTCTCTTTTCCTGTTTTTAACCTCATTCTTATACAACTATATTACTTGGTTTGCTTTTTCCTTCTTTTTACTAATAGATATTATATGACGATGGAGATGTTGAAGTGCTTCGTCTAGATAAAGAGCTCTGGAAGCTTGTTGCCGAGCGCCCCAGTTCGAAGGTATATTATCTCCTCAATCTATGTTATTTTGTTAAAAGTGATAAATATTTCTATCAAAGTATGTGTAAGATAAAATGGAGTTTTATGCATTTTCAGCAAGCTCAGTCACCCAAAGGTGGTCATCCCAGAGGAGGAGGGTAAGAGTTTTTTCTGCAACGAACGAACCTCGCAGCATCTTATTCAAGTAATTTGTTTTAGTAGAGGTGTTCTCATTCTAATTACTTGCAGGTCATCTGGGAAGAAACAGAGCAAAAGCGGAGGCCCGAAACATGTTACAAAATCAGAAGAAACGTGAGTTTTGTGTCTAGCTATCCTAGTATAGTTCCTAACATGTATTTTCTTGTTTATTTTAACTATAATGGATGCATTTGGTTGAAGATCTTCATCTCAAGCGAAAGGGAAGAGAACTCCTCGAAAAAGTCCAAAACAGTCGAAGGTTAAGGCTGAAGAATCAAAGGGAAGTGGGGAAATTCCAGATGCTGCAACTTCCATGTCTGTAGATGATGATACTGACCCGGGTAAAAATCATTACTATCTAATGCTTCTCCAGTTAAATTAAGAACCCGTCATCTTTTTCCTCCATTTTCGTAGTTCAGATATTCGTATGAGCCAGGGAATTACAAAATTCATTCACAGTTTGCTTATCAATCTTGTGTATGCAGAGAAGGAGTCGAAGACGAGTGTCGAAAAGAGTTTTTCCAGAGTGGAGAAAAAGCAAGATAGAGTTGACGTAAAGGTATCGAGTGATGCAGGGGAGACAACAGAGAAAGACTCTGAAGACACTGAGACTGATAATATTGCTGTTACACTCTCTGATACACATGAATCAGACAATGAAGTAGTTTTGGCTTTAGACGAAAAGCTTAAAGCCATTAAAGATGAATCTGAGGAAGAAGATGTCTCAGCCATGGAAGAAACAGAGCTTTCTGATGACGAGCCTCTGGTACTGACTCCATGCTCATTTCTCAAAGCCACAAGTTATTAACATGTTTCCTCTTCCAATGCAGAGTCTGTGGAAGAAACGGGCCGGTAAGAAAGGTCATTAAGCGTTGATATTCGTCGTGTGCTGCTGCGTTTACAAGTTTCAGTTCGATTCAATAATCTGAAAGCAGCATAGCAAACCATTCAACTTGAGACTTCATTAAGTTATTCTCTACTGTAGATTGTAGCATACTATAGAAGCGAATCAGCTTAATTGAACTACTGTGTTTTGTCTGAATTAGGCTGCAGAATATTTTATAACCCGTTCTTAATTTGATGCTGACTAAGGGAATTTCTAATATATGATTTATTATTGGACTATATGCAAATTTATTTCAAATGAAATTGGTCTAAGGGTAAATATGGAACTAAAAATATTTTAAAATTTTAATAGTATAAAAGAAATTTTATAATTAAAATTAAATAAAGTTTGTTGACATTTAAATATGAAACATTATTTTATATAAAATAATGTCAAGATCTTTATTAAAAGTTGTTTACCTTACTAAAAGCTTCGCGGCTTCGAACATCTTAACAAGATTCGACAATTCGATCCGAATACTAAGTGAGCGAAAAATATACACCATCGGATCAGATTTATCAACGGTGTCAGAAAGCAACCAGCCGTGCTCCGGATTTTGTATTATCAACCGTCGATAGATCGTTTACATCCAACGGACAGAATTCGTTTTATTTCTCTTTATAACCCGTTCAAGAGTTATTGTTCTTCAACAATTTCTCGATCTTCTATCTAATCGAAGGCAAAATGTCTGGTCGTGGAAAGGGAGGTAAGGGTTTGGGCAAAGGCGGAGCGAAGAGGCATCGGAAGGTTCTTAGGGATAACATTCAGGGTATCACGAAACCGGCAATTCGCCGTCTTGCTCGCCGTGGCGGCGTCAAGCGTATAAGTGGTCTGATCTATGAAGAGACCCGCGGTGTTCTGAAGATATTTTTGGAAAACGTTATTCGCGATGCTGTTACTTACACTGAGCACGCACGTCGGAAAACTGTGACGGCAATGGATGTTGTGTACGCGCTCAAGAGACAGGGTCGTACTTTGTATGGTTTTGGTGGTTAAATCGTTGTTAATTGTGCAGAATTGTTGTTGCTGTTTCGTTTTCTAGTGTCTAGCTTCAGGTAGAAGGAATTGTGTACTCTTTATGTTTACTTAATAAATTTGGGGTAATATTTACTCTTTGCACATTTTGTTTAATTTGGGGTAATGATGAACTGATGCAGAACCATCCACTGTTGGTATTACAGTGAATCATGTTCCTTGTTCTGTTGTCTTAAATATATGAATCCACATTCTTGTTTTTTGACTTTTGTTGTGGAATACTATCTCCATATGTTTCAGTGAGATGAGCATTTCCTTCAACAGTTTAACTTCCTTGCTTTGTGTTCAAATTCTCTGCAGATAATTTCACTCACATTATTGTTCAATGATCTAGTGAACAGAGACTTGTGCAGGGAAAATCATGGTTGCTTTCATGCAATCCTGAAGAGAATGAATGAACTTAACACTTGAGGGAAGGGGAACTGCTCAGTTTTTGCTGTTTGAGAATAACCTTACAACTCAAAGTTCTGGGCTTCTGAGAATTGGACTCAGCCCAATTCCAAACCAGCAGATATTGGGTATCAACACAAATTTTGGTGATAACTTCTATTACTAATTATAAAATCCAAAAATTAACCATATTAGGGTTTTAATGCATCTATGGCGCCACCTCTAATGCAATAAGATTTTGTTATTAATTTAATTTTTTCTTTTATATGTGCGTTACTATATTAACTCTTGAATTATTCGTGGAAATAATGTTGAATCGAAATGTGACTATTTTTTCGAAAGAAGGTAGAATATGTTACATGCATTCTTTTTAATAAAGTTAAATATTATTTCAATAAAATTTTAACATTCATTTATCTATTATTTTTGGATTGGACGATACGCAAATATGGTCTTTATGGTTTTGAGTTATGGTAAATTGAAACCCCATAATTTTGAAATATTGACAAATTTGAATCCAAAATTTTGGTATGACAAAACATATCTCCATCTTTTGTATGTTTGTCAAAACTAGTTCATGTTATTTATCAAAATTGACAATATTAGTCAACAAAATCTACAATTTTAGCAATTTTAGTCTCCAAATATAAACAAAGACGTATTTAATCCTCATAATTCCATATTATTGTCAAACAACGTCCCTGATGGCGTTATAGGTCCCTAAAGTTTTGAAAAATGACAATTACGATCCTCAAAGTTTTGAAACTTTGACAATTAACATGATTTTTTTTAAAATTTTGAACAATTGAATTCCCAAACTTTTGCAAATGTTGCACATTTAATCCCCATCACCCGAATACATTGTTGTTAATTCGTTTATCGTAAATATTGTGTTTCATCGCTCATACATTAAAAATATAGACATTTATAAGTCTCTAACGTAAATATTGTGTTTACGCATCTTAAAAATATGTTCTTTTTTGGCAAATTGACATAAACAACGCATTGCAAACAAAGATTACACACATTCTACTACATTGTAATTAACATAAATTCAAACTTTCGGCAACAACAATACTATGTAATTACCCTTAAAACATATGTTCCACTGAGCTGGAGTTTGCATATACGGAAAGAAAGTATTCATAAATAATAGAGACACCAATATTGGGTTTAAAGAGAAATAAGTTAATCAAAATTATAATGTCTAAGATAACCAAAAATTGTTTCTATAAAAAAATGTAAAGGTAACAAAGCTTTCAAATCAACTCACCTAGATGATAGTAGGTCCATTGTGCATGTGCATGTTCAAATTCAAATTCAAATTCAAATTCATCTTCTTCCTCGTTTCCGTTGGGTGCTTCAATTGCAGTCAAAGCACTTCAATCCCATTTGTGAGAACCTACATATCAGCTCAACACACACATTCAAAATTCGTCCTTTATATTTAGTGAAGATGCAATAATTCAAGCAAACCTAGCAAAACCTGCTTCTGACGATGAAATCTATTTAGAGAGACCGTGGCCAACAATATAATCTACTGGACCTGGGGTGATGAATTTAAACTAAGGTCCAGACTTAAAATATCACACGCCCAATTATCAAATAGGATGCATACAAAGTCAAGGATGCAAATTCCAACTTCAAGTTCTATGCACTACGTATGAAGATGGCACATGAAGTCAGTAACTTACTTACTGCTCTATATAAATATGTAACACTCTTAAAGTAAATACATTATTTTTCATTCAAGCTTTACATAAGATTTATGCAAACCATAAACTTCAATCACAAGTTCGTTGATTGAAAGAAGCAGCCCACTTCCAATTCGTAAGTGGCAAGAATCCTTTCATTTAGATCCTATAATCGGAGAACGAAAGCAGCGAACACGAAGTTTGGAGAACGAAAACCTGAAGAGAAGAACTACAACCTTGAGAACTGTAGTTCTATAAGACGCAGAAAAACAACAACTCGCAGCCTGAAATGCAAATCACGAAAGCAACGGACATAAAACCTAAACAAATTGGAGAACGAAAACCTGACGAGGATAACCAGAAGGACGGCAACTCGCTGTTTGACTATAAGACACAAAAGCTGGGCAAAGATTGCATAAGAAAAGAGTCACGGAAGAGAAGACGAAGCCACAGACAAATGGGAGAAGGAAATTAGGTTTAGGATCTTAAGGGAATTAACAGCAACTTAACGGTGCAAGGACCAGAGATGCTAAATTATGAAATTTCAAGGACTAATTTTACCAAAAAATTTAAAATATAATGACTAATTTTGAAATTAAAAATTAATGGGGACTGAATATGAACGATCAAATTTGAACAACTTTGAAAAATATTGGATGAATAGTAAATATTATGAGAATTATAAATGCCAAAAAAATATATAGATTAAATTTACTAAAATCAATAAATTATGACACCAAAAACGTCATTTTTTTCATTATTTTTATCTTAATTTAATGTTTTTTTATTTTATTTTAAAACAGGGTGTAGGATTACCAAATATCAATATCAAGCCCGACCCATGAAATCCGGGCCATTGATCTGAATTTTAACGGTCAGTCTTAGCCCGGGAAAGATTGCGCTGTAAAGGAGCCTTCAACTCGAGGGTAAAAAACAGTACCGTTACAGGTTCAAACTTTACTTCCCTAACGGTCGCGATCACGCCGTCGCTAGATTGTTAGTGTTCCTGTAACCAACCAACGCCTTTCAACGGTGCCCTCATAAGTATTCGTTACATACCAAAAATAAGTTTATTATTTAATTAGCAAAATATTCGTTATTCTCATCGCCGCGACGTTCGACGGGAAGGCTTCGGTTTCCCGACGCCGAATTCAGAGATAGTTATATCTAATGAGGGCTTGATTCTCATATTGGGAGGTTCGCCGTCATGAATTTTCACGACTTGAATTCTTGTATGTATTTTTGTAAAGGTTTTGTTTTTGTTCATTTACATCAACTGTGTGTTTTGTTTTTGAGGTATTTTCTTGATAAATTGATTATTTTGGTTTACTTTACTTTTCGTTTCTCGATTTGGTTTGTTTTCAATTGTTGATAGTTATCTGTGTTTTTAGATCTATAAGTTGCCTAGATTGATTAAGTTAAAATTGTATTTGAATGGTTCCATAATGGTGTCATTTTTTTGGGATCTTTAAATTTTTAATACAGGAAGTTGGGGCCTTGGAAGCTGATGATGGCAGATGTAAAGTCTGATGATTTTAACCTCGAGAGAAAGGAACCAATGGCTACTTTAAGTTCTTCTGTTTCAGAGAACAGTAGCAACATCTTGCTCAAGTCACCAGGGATATGTAGTCCTAGTAGTACCTCTCCCTCACGAAGGTATTATTACTTAAGCAACTTGAACCACCATACTGAGCTTATACTGGAGAGTATTTCTACTTTATCTTTTCAATTTGATGAGAAATAGTTTTTGTATGATATAGTTTTTTGGATCTTATTATTATGGTGTTTGGCTAAGTATCTAATGACATGCCTTTGCCAGTTGCCACTAACGCTTGTGATTGAATGTATTGCACCCTCTGTATTTGCTCTTTTATGTTCACCGTATATTGCGTATTTTGAATGAATCATATCCATTTGTAATCTGAAGTAACTTGATTTTTTAAGAGTGAAGCAGTTTGGGCATAATTTTTCTTAGAAAATTTGTAATGTTTCTGGATTGTTAGCACATCAATTCTGACGTAAGAAATAGTTTTATAAGTGATTGATGCTCCATGATCCAATTTGTTATTTTATTTCTGTAGAAGAGCCACAGGCCCTATTCGAAGAGCAAAAGGTGGTTGGACTCCTGAGGAGGTAGGAAATCTTCTATGATCTTGACTGGAGTTTTGTAGTTACTCGAGAAAATTTGGTGTGCATGAATGTAAAATGCTGTATTTCTTTCTCTCTAGGATGATACCTTGAAAAAAGCTGTTGCAGCATTCCGAGGGAAGAATTGGAAGAAAATAGGTAGCAATTGCTCTATATTCTTCTACTTTTCCTCATAATATGTTCCATGTACTGAGACTGTAAGCACACAGCCGAATTCTTTCCCGATAGATCAGAAGTGCAGTGCTTGCATCGATGGCAGAAGGTTTTGAACCCAGAGCTCATTAAAGGTCCTTGGACTCAAGAGGTAGTTAGATGTTGATTTTAGTTCAGTGGTGTAGAATTTTACGGTTTGAATGAAACATTCAAATTATTGTTTTAGGAGGATGAGAAAATCATAGAACTGGTAACTAAGTATGGGCCAACAAAGTGGTCTCTCATAGCAAATTCGTTGCCTGGTCGGATTGGGAAACAATGTCGGGAAAGGTAATGATACGATTTAAAAAAAAATTATCCATGGCATTATGATTTATTAGATTGTTTTTGAATGACCAAGATTGTGAATACAGTTTCTAGCAATGGGGTGTCCTTGATGTATGACTTATATTTTTTATAATTACTGATGGTAATTCTTTGGATGATCATTGTGGTGCACAACCAGTGTTTGGGTTGAACGCTAAGGAATACATTGCTTTATTGAAATTTTCAGGTGGCACAATCACTTGAATCCTGATATCAAGAAGGATGCTTGGAGTTTAGATGAGGAGCTGACTTTGCTTAGTGCTCATCGAATTTATGGTAATAAGTGGGCTGAGTTAGCAAAGCTTCTTCCTGGAAGGTATTATTTTCTATCGATAACAATATGGAGTTGCATAATACGAGCAACTTCCCGGATTTTGAATTGCATTCAACGTACATTTTCCAGAATTTTGAGATTGGTTTTTGCATTTACAGGACTGACAATGCAATCAAGAATCACTGGAATAGCTCTCTCAAGAAGAAGCTGGACTTTTATCTTGCCACAGAACATCTTTCTCAAGATTCAAAAAATGTTCACCAAAATGTTGACGATGACATCCTCGGCATGGCAGCCCTGACTGGAGAACCACTTGTCTTAGCTTCAGGTGAAATTTCTGATGCTTGGAAAATTGAAAATGAGGTCAAGAAGTTTGAAACTTCTACGTCCCATATTTCAAGTATAGTTGTAATCCCGAACAGATCGAAACATGGAGAGCTGCTTTTGAATTCAGAGGATTCTCATATGAGTAATGGGTGCTCACCTGAAAATTATGGTATATGTGGTGAAGTTGATGAACAACATATAGTCAGAAGGTTTTGTAATAAGCGTGTTTCACTGTATGAGGCGTTATACTACAAGCCCCCTACCACAGACGATTGCAGGAATCATCATTCAAATTTGGCAAGTAGTTTGATGCAGTCTGAAGCAGATATTGATCCTGAAACACCCCCTGCAGCTTTTATTACACCAGTAAATGGTAAGGCAAGAAGCTTACTTGCTCAAACACCTGAATCTCTTCTCAGGATGGCCGCAAATAGCTTTCCAAATACTCCTTCCATAATTAGAAAGAGAAAATCAAAGCAGTCAGCAAAGGAAACAGTCACATCAGATCCTGAGCTTCAGCACAATATGAGTTGTGAGAACAGAGAGTTTCAGAGAAATGCTGTTTTATCTTCAGACAGAAGTATGGATGATGGATGCGAGTTGAGTAGCATCAAGTCATTAAATTTGTCTCCTTCGTACTGTTTAAACTTCAAAAGAACATCAGTTATTAAATCTGTTGAGAAGCAGCTTGATTTTTCTAGTGATATGGAGCAGGATTGTTCTGATGACAACACAAAATTTGAAAAGTTGGGCCATAAGGAAGTTCCTCCTGTAACAAAGTTTGTATATTCACGTCAAAAACGGCACTGAGGTAACTCATCCTATGTGTGAAATATTTGGGATTCGAAATCCTTCTGCCCATTGCTCTCATCATTGTCACGAGGCTCTTTTGCTGATATCCCGCTTTCTATTTTCCTTCATGCATTGTGGATTTTCTATATGTTCTGATGCTTAGTTTAATCGTTACTGTTTTTGTTTCAGATACTTGCTTCCTTTTATCCCTTCATTGTATTTCAGCTTTATACATTGTACTGATGATGAAAAATCATTTGACATCTCAGTTTTAGAGAGTTCACAAGAGCATTGTATACTTCTCCAGCCAGAGAATTTTCACTCTCATATCAGGTATGTCATCGACCTCAAATGATGTAATCGACATGTACAGTAGCCATTCAAATAGCAGTAGAATAAAGTCTAACAAGGATAACTCTCTTGATGAAATAAACATTGCTGGATGCAGATACCTATTCTATTTGGATCAAGTAAGTTCACAATTACTGTTGCAAATCTCTTTTTCTTTGACCTGAGTACTAAAACGCATTTTAATCGGAGTATTCGGAAGTGCTTTTTTCCGAAATCCAAAGGATAGTAGTAGTTCTAAAATGATCACATTTAACATCTTCTTAACATGTTTCCTTGTGTTTCTGCATCATTAGGATCAGAAGATCAACAGACAACTCAGTCATAAGATAACATTGGAAAGCCTATTCGAGAAAAATACAAACTTCAGACTAATTCGATAGAACAGTTGTGAAACAACATGATAGTTTATCTTCCATTTGCTTCTGAAGCATTGCCTCTGCATCCCATCTGCTCTAGAAAATTGATCAGGCAAAGGTGTTTTGCCGACAATTGATCCGCCAGTTTCTGTTCTTTCGCCTCGGCCTCCCTCCTCAGCCCCATCAACTGCTCTCTATACTCAGCTTCAATCCAATCCAAGGTAGCTTTCTGCTCTTCCCTTAAAGCATTTATCTTAGCTTCTATCTCATCCATTTTCTCCTTTCTTTTGTTTGCTTTCTCAGACTCCAACTGCAACTCAACACGCTTCAACCTCCAGGCAGCTTCTTTCCGATGCGCTGTCCATGCCCGTTGCCCTTCCTCCAATTCCCTGCAGCATTCGACAATCTCCGAGATAATAGGAGTATTCTTCATACCCATAGGATTAACCACCCCAATGGAAGGAACATTGTTGATCAGATTATGAGTTGCAGTTTCAGTTGCGGCCTTATCCCCTTGCAGCCATGGAATTGAAGGTGCTTTTGGTACAGTTAAAGGTGAAAGACTCAAAGTTACAGAAGGTGATTGTGGTCTAACATTAGCTGTCATTGAACTAGAACTTGAGCTAGCTGCGAGCCATGGAGGAAGCACAGACTGAGCCGATTGATCGGAGTTGATAAATCCACCACCATTGGACGAAGCCGTAGGCATCTGCATACTAATCCCAGCTAAATTCCCCTGCTCCACAAGCTTCTCAGCAAAAGTCTCAAGAATATGATTGTATTTCCCCTCCTCAATAGGCTCAATCCTTTTATTACTCTCCTTGAGGTCTCTCTGCTGCTTGTCCTTGAACACTTCCCACCACTTACCAAGACGCTTGGCAGTTCTTCCAGGTACTTCAGCTGCTATTTTCTTCCATTTATTACCGTGCTTAGCTTGAAGATGAATCACAAGACGTTGTTCTTCTTCAGTTAATGAACCTTTCTTGATTCCAGGCTTGAGATAATTCTTCCAACGCTCTAAACAAGACTTGGAGTCACGGTTAAGGGAAACATTCATACGCTGAGAAACCAAGTTCCAATCTCTTGGCCCGTATTGCTTGACATATGTACGGAGTAATGCATCTTCTTCAGGTCTCCATCTTTGCCTTTCCTTCATTTGCTTCTTCCCATTTCCTTGAGATCTTCATACTCTGCAAAAATCTCCCAAATAATCATAACATTCAGACCTAGAACACACAAGGGTTCAGTTTCACAGCCCTACTTTATTGAAGCAAACACAGAGAGAATTAGAATATATGGGTTTGTCTAAGTGCAGAAATCTCACAAAAATGAAAAGTAGAAGAAAAGATCTGAGTGAAGAAACAAGATCTGAATTGGACGAGAGGAAGAGGTCTTTGTTGTGACGTAGAAAAAGGAATTTGATGACGCTCACTCACCCGCTCATGTCTCAGCCAAATTGGTCTCAGATAAAGTAATATATATTATATACATTAAAGAGGCATCGGCACCGGCAGCATCCCAAGAAAAGATGGATTTTTTATGGGTCAACCCAGTAATCAGATCCCCTTCTAATCACAATTTTGTGGTGTCTTTAACCCAGTTTTTTGTCGGAACCTGCTTCCTTTGGACATGACTACACTAACCAGAAGGTTGAGTGTTACAATAGCAATACTGCAGCAGTAGATTAGATGACACCATCCTAGTTCTAGTTCCTACCCACAAATTATATTAGTTTGAACAAGAGAAGAATTAGACAATGGGGGGGGGGGGCATTGTCTAATAATTTAGGCTAGCAATAATGGTCTCTTTTCCTACAAGGGTTGTCTCTTTCTCTCTGTGTACCCAGCTACAGAATTTGTAATGAATTTTTAAAAATAAGGAGATATATTGGGATTGGGCTGGTGTGGTGGGGGCTGGAGTCCGGATTTTGCGGTATATACAGACGGGAGTGAAAGCGACAGAACCTCCACTGCGCGCTCCCTCACTTTCTCAGTCTCTGCCTGCCATTGCCATTACCTTTTTCCTCTTTTGATTTCCTTCTTCGAATTATACGCTGGATCTTTTATTTACCCAAAAAAACAACTGTTTTTTTTAATTAAAAATAAGTAAATTAATTTTACTGGGTAGTGGGAAAACTGGGAACCAAATTTCTGGTTTGTGAAGATGAGCAAAGCGTTGTTGCCACTTGATAATATATGTGGATCGGAGAAGAAAGTGGTGAAAAAGGAATCTCTTGTGAAGCTTCTGCGATGGCATTTTGGGTATTCTGATTTCAGAGGGAAGCAATTGGAAGCCATACAAGCTGTTTTGTCAGGTTCCTTTCGTTTTCTATATTTTCGAGATTCGCTGGTTTTATCGTTTGCCATTGGAATTTAATGTTCAGATCTGGGTAGGATATCTTTGATTGTATGCAGGACGGGATTGTTTTTGTCTAATGCCAACTGGTGGTGGAAAATCCATTTGTTATCAGATACCCGCTTTAGCCAACAAGGGGATTGTGCTCGTTGTTTGTCCTCTAATAGGTGAATTTATACAGTTTTTTTCCTTTAGCATTTAGTTTTTTGAAACACTGCCACTCGGGCAAGTTATTCTCTTCAAAACCCAGGATATAATGGATTGGTTTCATCTGCAAATTCCTTTTGATTTCAGCCCTAATGGTCAGTGGTTTTTATTTTTCATTAATTAAATATTTGCTGTTCAGTGAAGATTATTATACCATCTCTTGGTAGGAAAATCAAGTAATGGCTTTGAAAGAAAATGGAATTGCTGCTGAGTATCTGTCATCTTCCCAGACTGCTAAACTCAAGAATACGGTATAGGGGTCTTCTTTTTTTTAAAGCATGACAACTTTAGATACTGCCATCTGTGTTATTTCTTTAAGGTATTCTATCAAATGGGCATATGAGATGTGGATTTTAGGTTCCTGTCGATATGACTCTATAAGTCGATATCATCAAGTTCGCGTGTAAGAAACTCTGTTACTTGTTGCTTTCAGATATATGATGACCTAAATTCTGGCAAACCATCTTTGAGGCTCCTTTATGTTACACCAGAACTACTTGCTACATCTGCATTTATACCGAAATTGGCTAAAATTCATAGCAGAGGATTGCTAAACCTAATTGCAATTGACGAGGTCTGCAATTACATGGCCATTATTTTATTACTTGAAGTTGGCATTCAAATATGTGTTCATGCATTTCTGTTTTTGCTATTTTCTAGGCACACTGCATATCTACCTGGGGGCATGATTTCAGGTTTAGCTCCTCGATTCTGCCTGTATACTTAACTTTCTCTTTGTTTGAATGGAAAAGAGATTTCAATTAATTACACATAAGTTCCTCTTTATATATCTTATACTGTGTTAGTTTCTTCATAGGATACTCTGATATTCTATAGTCCTCTCATGTTTGATATTACAATTTCTATTTGGTACTTATACTCTGATATTCTATCCTGATTCCATGTAATATAGTTTCTATTAATAAAATTATGATCAGGGTATGGTATTGATAATTGCATTTATGAATAGAGATTTACAGTCATATGATTGTGAGTTCATTCATATTTACTTATCAAGCATTTCCCATAACGTTGGTAATCTCACTTCACTTGTTACTCCTTTGTTCACTTATGCCAAAAATTTCAGGCCAAGTTACAGAAAAATTTCTTCTCTGAGGAATCAATTTCCTAGCGTACCAATTCTGGCATTGACAGCTACAGCTGTTCCTAAGTGAGTTCATCAACTTTTCTGCCTAATGAATCTATAAACTGCAGTTACTATGATGATAGCTTCTTCAATGATTTTAGAAAATGTACATTTCCAGCCTCTCTATTTTTTAGCATGCTTTATAGTGGTACTATTTAAATTATCATTTTTGTTCATATGCAATGAGATTAAAATAAATTAATCTGCGACTTTTCTCGATTTTTCTCTCTGTAATATGCTCTCACAAGCATCTTTAATCTGCACTGTATATTTCTATAGGGTCCAAGAAGATGTGATAGAATCCTTGTGTCTACGAAACCCACTTATCTTGAAATCTTCTTTCAATCGTCCTAATATATACTACGAAGGTGAGTTTCAATAAATTCATGTGCTCTCTGTTGATGTATCTGATGGCCTAAACTTGTACTATTTGCCTTTCAGTTCGGTACAAAGATCTATTGGAAAATCCCTATTCCGATCTTTGTAATTATTTGAAATCATATGGAAGTGTATGCGCAATTGTTTATTGCCTTGAACGATCAACTTGCGATGATCTAGCTGTGCACCTAACTCAGAATGGACTTTCTTGTGCTGGTAATGAAACATTCTTCTCACTTTAAACCCTCCCTTTTTTACCCTTTTAAATGAAATCTACCTCTCTCACTTCAGCATATCACGCTGGACTAAACTGTGCTATGCGAAGCGCTGTCCTGGATAATTGGATCTCATCTAAAACTCAAGTTATCGTGGCTACGGTAGCGTTTGGGTATGCTTTTTATTTTTTTCTCATCCATTTTATCCATTAACCTTAAGCTACTCTCTTTCTCTATGTTCTGTTGGAGATATATTTTGTCACCCACAGCTTTTGAAGTTGATGTTTTGCTGCAGGATGGTATTCATCTTTTACTTGTCATTAGTTTCTTTTATGTACATTATACTCAAGAAAAGTAATTGAACTATCATTTCAGGGCATTGACAGAAAAGATGTCAGAGTTGTTTGTCATTTTAATGTCCCGAAATCTATGGAATCGTTTTACCAAGAGTCGGGTCGAGCAGGCCGTGACCAATTGCCGTCATTTAGTATGTTGTATTACGGCTTGGATGACCGCAGGAAGATGGTTAGACCACTTCTCTAACTTTTCAAAAACTGAAAACTTTCATCATGATCGATCACATTGCAGGAGTTTCTTTTGAGTAAACCTTCTAACAAGAATGCTAAATCGAGAAATGACGATGAGAGTTCGAAGAAGAAATCCCTTTCTGACTTCTATCAGGTAATTGAATTCTGTGACTCCATAACCATTTCTTACTTTCATTCATTCTGTCGTTGTCGTGTATTTTTCGATCCAGATGATTGAATACTGTGAGCAGTCAAGCTGCAGAAGGATAAAGATCCTCGAATGTTTCGGGGAAAAGGTAATGTATCTTCTTAAATCTTAACCAATATAATTAGTTAGTTAGTAACAAAGATAATATATCTTGCTGCACAAAAAGGCACCGGGATCACTTTGTGCAAAATCTTGTGATGTGCATGCAAATTCCCCAACAAGGTTTCTAACTATTTGGAGCTTCTAACGAGCAACGTCACGTTTCCAAGGAGAAACAAGTCGTCTAGGATACACATAACCAGGTCTGTAATCCGAAAACTCTTCTAAATTCGCTGTGTTTCATGTTTTGCTAACCATTCGATAATCCTGTGACGGATTCTTCATCTTCCATTCAGTGCTTCGGATGTCAAAGATAAAAAGCAAGTTTCAGAATTCTGGGATCTTGATGATGAAGCAAGCGCTTCTGAGGAAGACATTTCTGATTCTGATGGTACATTTGTATTTGCAATACGTTTGCATTTCTCTTTTCATCGTCTATTTACGTCTAGATTGCACCGATATCCCGCTCTCAAGTAAAATTTCATCAACAAAAGTGAACGAAAGGATGAATGTGCTGCAATGTGCTGAGGAGAATTATTACAACAAACAAAATAAACTAGAGATGCAGGTTGATTTTCACTGTTTTTAATTCCCTTAGTTACCGAGTTGTTGTTTATCCGGGGTTGCTTGTTTGTAGGGTGCTAACAAACCGAATCGAAGCTTGATATCCGAAACATTAAGAGAGTCGGGGAAGCTGAAACTGTTGACTACATTGAAGCAAAACCGGCACCGTTTCTCCAATCTAGAGTATATTTCCATTTTAAGTTACTTATCTTTCATCTGAACTGAGTTGTTAACATCTATAGGAACGACTTTACCGCATTAGCTGGAAAAATGGAGAAGGAATGCTTCGAAAAGTACGAAAAAAGCGGCAAGTCATTCTATCTATCCAAGCTAGCAAGTACAGTAAGATGGCTCGCAACAGCTGATCCAACCGATCTGCTCGGTGAAACTTCAACCGAGGCTCCTGGTCGGGAATCCTTGTCGGATCACCAACTTCGATCGTCTAAAAGGCAGTTGTATGATGGTCTAACCAGTGCCATGGAGAAGAAAGCTAAAAGGTAGAAGAAAGTTTCAACTCTCAACTATGACGTTACTTTTTTAACCAAAGTTATATAGCTTATAGTAATGTGATAAGAGAAATAGTATGGATTGGAAAATGTCAAATTGATATTACCAGATCATAGTAATAATGAAGCTGCGGGCTTGGCTGGAGAAATTTTATGCTTTTTTTGCTACAGCCACTTCAGCTTCTAGCTTTCTATTTTCATAGAAAGAAAACACACACAGACACACATGCTAATGTTATGTACTTTTACTTGTATCATATTTGACTCTTTTTTTCTCCCTAGACTCTGAAATTTCTTCCGATGAAAGTCTGACCGAACTGCCAATCGGCCGGCGCCACGTCAATGGAGGTGGTTGTGCGGTGGTCGCTGGCAGTAACTCTGAAGGATAAGGATTGTCCGACGAAGACGCCGTTGGATTGCCAATTTTGCCCCCAGTTCCTACTCATCGGGATCCACTGTGTTTTGGACCCTTTGATGCTAACCCGTATGATATCACCTGCACCCGCGACGTTGGTGATTAAAACCAGGTTGAAGTATCGGAAGCCGTTGATTGTGTATCTGATCCCACTCTCCTTCCTACACGCCACCCTACAGAAAATAAAACATAATAATACTGTTAGATTAGATTAACTCCAACTAACATAATAAATGACTAAAGTGTCCACAATAAATTATTTATAAATATATTAATAATTGATCTCGTAAAAACTCACCGGCGAAAGTTGACGGCGACAATGCCGGCGCGATACTGGGCTATCTTGAGAAACATAGGCATAGCGAGATCGAAATGCGGCCGTGGAGGGTTACACCAGCCGCCGTTATCATTCGGAAGCGCGTAGTTCGGCGGGCAGAAGTTTGTGGCCGTGATCAAGATCGAAGGTCTACCAGGGTTGCACCACTTGCCGTCCAACGACGCGTCACAGCTGATCTCGAAGCAGGCTCCGCAACTGAGACCGTTATTGAACAGCGCAGTGCTAAGCGCCGCCGTGTTAACGCCGTAGCCTTGGCTGTACAGGTTTCCGTACCCACAAGCGCCCCCTTCAGAAGCCATAAACCAATTACCTCACAAACAAACACTAGGCATTAAGAAGAATATAAATACCCATTGTTCCGGTGGCGTCAGACCCGCCATAGAAAGTTGCATGTGCGGACTCCCATGGGCCGCCGGAGTAGACGCCGGGGATTCTCGCTTGGGACAGCGCCGTAAAGCATAACGTTAAGGAAATGCAGAGAAGCAACTTCAAGACTGCTGCCATTTTGAATATCAAAAGAGAAGCAGAAGAAGAGCGCCGTTTGTAAGAGAACTTTTTGTAGTAATTGAGGCCTGAGCAAATGTTTTGGGGGTCTATTTATTAATGTTTTCAGACAACAAAGAGCAGTGGGGGGCTACAACACATATGATTATTTATTTCGTGTAATATTCAATATTATTAATTTTGTAAGAATTTAAAAGACTATTCATAGAGTAAATATAGTAGGATAATTAAATGTATAATAAAATAGTATTATTTTTGTATACATGATAAAAGATGGGACCATAGTAAGCCATTAATTAAACGGAAGGATCATAAATATCATTTTAAACAATTATCTATTGAGTTTGGTGGAATAATAAATAAATGAAGTTGAATTAATAAATTATACATCAGTTTTATCATTCAAATATGAAAATAATCCGTCAAAATTCTAATATTTTATTATAAAAATAAAATCAAGATTTTGTGGTTTTTTCGGTAGAAGGTAGTTGCAATTATGGTTGGGATGGTGTCCATTAAAATGGGCAGCCTAAGCCTAAAGTTTATATCATATAAGTTATTAAATTATAAATTTAATATATTGTTTTGAGTAAAAACATGGATTAAAATCATATAAGTTATCATATAAGTGATTCTCTAATGTTTCCCTAAAAATTTAAATACCATCCTCCAAGTAAGTATTTTATTATTTATCTTTTGAAATTCTACTATTTCACCTCTCAAATAGTAGAAATTTTGAACAAATAACTTTTATATTGCACAAATTGTGCTAATTAGACACTTGAAATTTGACTTTTAAAATAGAAAATTTGTTATTAAACATCCACACGGTCCTCTACCGTACAATGATTAAAAACAAACATTATACATGTCTTTAGGTGTCATTCGTTCAATTTCGTAAATTTGCATATATTTCATTTATACGTCTCGTAAGTTTGATGGTGGAATTTTCTCATAAAATGTAAAGATTTAAAGAAAAAGGTAAAAATGCATATATATATATATATGTGTGTGTGTTTTAATAGATTAAATTAATTGAAAAAATAAAAGATTATTAAAAATGGGTAAAAATAAGAAACAGTTAGGGGGAGGGCGGTGTAAAGGGCAACCCATGTGACCTGCCCACCAGCACTCTGCTATCGCATGTGACCTCCCCGCCCACTCATTTATTGGCCTTGCTTACATTTCGATAAAATGACCTTTTTCTATAATTCTTTAAATAATAAAACAATTACTTTCTCAATAAATATAAATATGTATATATTTATAACCACTTTACTTCGATGTTTTAAATATCGGTACTGATTGGTATGTCGGATAATCTCATTGGATCGGTATATTGGATATGTTTTGGGTATAGCGGATATGTATCGGATCTGTACCATAATATTAAAATAAAATAAATTATAAAATATTCATATTTTAATTTTTTTAATATATAAATCCGATCAAACTCGCAAAAACCTGGCCGACCCGTAATAACCTGACCCAACCCGAAAAAACTCGTACCGACCGGTACGTCAGAAATTTAAAATAATGTTTTGCTTTGTTTGGTGCGTGTAATTTTATTTTTGTTTGCTCAAATACCGACAAAGCCCTTTGCTCTGATTACGTTGGCAATTTTAAGAATTATATTTTTTTATTTAGGATAACATTATACATGGTACATGGCCCATCTCCCTCGGACTATTATCAATTGATAACTAATATAATATACATTTTAAATTATATTTTATTGATATAAAGAAATAGCTCATTTGGTTTAGGGGTTTAGCAAACTTGATACACATTATTTAGAGTATAAGATCCTCAAAATTTGATTGTCAAAATATCGATTTTCATAGTTTTCACATATCGGTAAAATCAACCTTCAAAGTTGGTGAGTTTTACCAATATTAGTTCCTGGCAAATTTTAATGTCGTTAACATTGTCATTGTCATTAGGATTATAAATTGAAAATCAAACCCTTTTAAGGTCACCAGTTCGAATCGGAACTGGTACGAATCCGATCCAATTTTCATATTAGTGTATAATTTTGTTATGGCATGAATCGATATGGCCGAGACGTTTAGTATACCGCAAAAGCCATTACATATACTAATTATATATTTTTTAAAAAGAATATAAATTAAATTAATATTTAATTTATATCTAAATATTATAAAAATTAGGGATAGACTATACTCGACCCAGGAGGACATGATGTATTATATGTTCTAGACTTTATTTAAGTTAGGGTAGAAACTTAATATCGAACTTATTTTGGCCGGTTCACCCCGTTCGAACGGGAAAATGGTAGGAAACTCTATCCGATTTAGACTTGATTATTTTAATTTTTTAAATTTTCATATCAATTCAGAATTTCTTTAGGGTACGATCGATGTGTCAATATGTTTAGTATAACTTACGATAGTGATGATGTATACTTATTTTTTTAAAAAATAATAAAATATAAATTAATATTTAAATTATATCTAAACTCTAAATAAATATCCGATTGATTATACCCTACCAACATATAGAGAGGAATACATACTCTTATAATATATTAAATATTTTAATCTTTTTTCATATTTCAAAATTATATTACATACATAATATGTTAATGTTTATTTGATTTTGAAAACTCAAAAACAAAAATTGGCTGTATATGTAATATGAAATTATTAATCCTTTTAATTATAAGAGTTTACACACGTCGACCTGGTATTGGGCCGCTTTTGGACCCAATAAGGTATTAATAGTATATTTTTATATAAATAGTAATATTACTTGAATTATTGGATGGCGTCTACTTTTTATATAGGAATTAGGAAGTTTGTTCTTTAGTCAAACTCAAATCAAATTATACAAATGAAGCTCATAAAATAAAAATTATTGTATATGAAAGCTTAAAACCTATTAAATTTATAGATTTGGTATAATTTATGTGGATGTATACTCGGATATAACGTATAAGAAGGAGAACAAAACTAAAAGATTTGAACAAATCATTTATTATAATCTACATTCCTCTTATAAATTAATTCACATCACTTTCATTTTCTGAGGTAGGATAGTAGCCACTATTTCAACAAAACCCCTCTCATCTAATGTATTTTTTGAATTTTCGATAGTATATTCGAAAAATTAATATATACATGGTTTATCATCATATACAATATTTTACATAATTAAGGATATAAGATATAGTATCCAATCTCATTTTGTTCTCATTCTGAATATTTCTATTACTATATCTTATTTACTAGATTATTTGTATTACTGTATATAATGTAAAATATGTATATCTTAATTCACAATATTGAGAATATTATACTAATTCGATTACTAGTGATATCATTATTCAGGTAAACTAGTCAAATAATTATTTATATAAAATCAAGATTAATGGATTTTAGAGAGTGCATATATAATTCAATCATGAGAAATATATGAATTATATAAAAATGTTGGATTAATCTTATTACTTGTATTATCACATTTTTTTATAAAGTTCATCAAAAGACAACCCGGATCCGAATAGAAGAAGAATTTGGTTGTGCGGTGCACTCCCATCGAGGTTCTGCTTTCGGCGGGTAATATTTTATTAGATATAATAATGTGAAAATATATATATATATATATTTATTATAATGATAAGGATTTAGAAGAAAGATGGTGTTAAAATAGATGAGTCATGTGCATCGCATGTGGAATGTTGTTTCGACCTTCTCACATGACATTGCCCATTTCGTTTGGTTCTATTCACAATGTCATGTTCATTATGTCCCATCTTTATAATATATAAATATATTAATAATTAACAACACATCTTCATTTTGTACACTGTAACTTCATTTATTTATTATTTAAAAATGTTGAGTATTTTGATTGAGAAAAATTGTACATTTAATTATCAAATTTTGATAAATTTGATTCTTATAATTTATAATTGCATATTTATTCACAAACTTTAAAGTTTTGTTAAATATATCCTCCAAATTTGCTACATTTAATAAATCAAATTCTCAAAATGATAAAATTAATTCCTGAAATTTGATTTTGTCTGAATATATCAAACGTATAAATTGAAAACTTTGTAGAACATTTATACATAGATACTAAACTTTGAGAATTGGTTTAACAAAATATACAAAGTATGAATATCGGTTTTGTTATCTTCATATTTTTAGGATTACAACTTTAAAAATAAAAATGGTCAAAATTATAGGAACAAAATTTGAATATTACCGAATTTGATTAGATGGATACCATTAAGAAGGTTATATTTATTTGAAGGTACAAACATGGAGCCCAACTGAGTTCATTAGGGTCCATAATTTATCATTAAAATTCTAGAATATGTAGAGATTGTTAATCTATAAATGCATCGTCTCCAAATAAGTAAAATGTGGAATCATTTCAAATAAGCCATTAGTTTACCCATTATGCGTAGGGATTACAATTTGGATTATCTGCCCCACTACCCACCGGATAATCCCCGTTTAGGACGTATTTGGATAGTTAAACGGTTATAGATGTGTAATGAGTTTTAAAATTGCTTACCCGCTTTAAACGGCGTCAGGGGTATCTTAGTAATTTTGCATCCGGAAGACGTTATGATGCATTTTCAATGATAGTTTTTGTATATAGTGAATATCGTGAAGATAGATTTATGCCGAGTGTGTTTTTACCTCCTTTCGCAGATCACGGATTGATCGAGAAGCATCCCGTATAATTGGAGACATTACGATAGATATCCGGCCGAGATCGGGTGTTTTTGTTCAAATTGGGTCAAATTAGGCTAGATTGGATAAGACTGGCTTTTAACCCATGAATAAGTTGTTGGGTTTAAATTCTCTATAAATACATATATCTGGTCATTTAATAAGGGTTCAAAATTTAAATTGGAGCTGAAACTTGGAGTCGGAAGTCCTGAAATTGCCCAAGTCTCAAAATCCGTGGTGAATTGTGCCCTGGATTGAAATCTGCGGTGAATTAATTGCGTGAACAGTACCGAGTTGAAAAATCGCGGAAGAAAGTTTTACGATCGAAAAATCCGCAAAGAATTGATTGGAAGAAAGTCTCAAAATCCGCGGTGAATTGTACTAAAGGTGAAATCCGCGATAAATTGTTGGTGTGAACAATCCGGAGCTGAAAAATTGCGGAGAAACATTTTACGATATGAAAATCCACGGTGAATTATACTTGAGCGCAATATCCGCGATGAATCTTTAAATTTGGAAAAACCGCGATGAATTTTGTGCGTGAACAATGTCGAGGAATAAGAATCAAACATAAATCTCGTTAAGTGTTGAAATTCGGGATGAATTTGGAGGTGAATAGTGTTGTGGATAAAAAATCGATAAGAAATTTGGCTAAGACACAAATCCGCGGTGAATTTGAACATGGAAATCCAAATCCGCGATTAATTTTTCTGTGAATAGTAATTTTTGCGCTTTTGTCCCGATTTTAATTTTTCGTCCTGGATCGAACATACATCACTTATTTTGATCGGATAGACTTCATACGTTGTATTTTGTGAACTTTCATTATAGTAGAACACCCATGTAGAGCTTCGCTCTCCCGAGGTCGTAAGCGAACACATTGCGAACTCAACCTCGTAATTACTCGTGTCTTAACATAAAATATATATATATAATTGACTGATCATTAAAACACCAAAAATATTTTAAGACGAGATCACTCATATTTTATCAAATTTGAGTGTTAATTCCTTATTTTTCTAATCCATTAATATTTCAAAAAAAACTATAATATTTTCCGATATAAAAATTTAATATTTAACATTTTTTTAATTTGATATTGATATTTTTTAGTTATCTCGATAAATATATTAAAAATTATGATTCTAAAATAATTAATTTGTGTTTTGTATGAAATATATTTAACTATTACTATATTGATTTTTTATATTAATAAATTATAAACCAAACGTTAAATTAACAGTTACAATTGGCTTTGACGGGACGAGTAGTGGGTGGGTTATGAAAGGGATATGACGGGATAGTTATAAGAACAATTAAGTGGTATGTTAAACAGAGCGTGGTTAGTGTTATAATCATTTTATATCTACCCCATTATCATTCCTAATTATGTGTTGAGCAAATAGCCAAAATTTTGGATATATCATAAATAAAAAACTATAATGGTGTGATGATGTTAAATTTTGTAATTAAACTAGCATCTTATTTAATTATAATGCGGATATATATTTAATAAAAAACTATAAATGGATAATTGAAATCATATTATATTTAGTTTTCAAATTTTACAATTGGGCCCATGCCCATCTCGTGACTATGGTTTGAGCCATTATGGCTAATTTCACGATAGCACAAATCATACTAAAAATAATTACCAGCCTAATTTAGGTTACCAAATCCGACAAATTCTCGAAGGTTTCTGTAAGAAGTTCCGTTCTCTGCCTCGTCAATGGCTTCTCTGGCTAAATCTCTCCATTTCTGGGCATTCTGTTTCAGTTCTTCACTGATTTCTCCTCCGTCCATCACTTCTTCAATGCATCTGCTTATTTCCTCTTCTTCAACTAATCCATCTTCATCATTCTTCGGTCTTACTCTGATTCCAGTTTTCCAAACTTCTTCTATCATCTTTGCGTTGGTTCCTTGATCAGTCCAGTGAGGAAAAGCCACCATTGGAACACCACAACACAAGCTCTCGAGAGTTGAATTCCACCCACAGTGCGATACGAAGCATCCCAATGAAGGGTGACTCAAAACCTCATGCTGCGTGCACCAGGAAACGATTTTACCGAAGCTTTGAATTTCTTCAATTAGTTCATCGTCTGTGTGTGATATCTTCTCGCCTTTTTCGTCGCGTAATACCCATAGAAATGGACGTTTTGTTCTCAGTAATGCTTTCGATATTTCCTGCATCTGTGCTTTTGGGAGAGATAGAATGCTTCCGAAGGAGATGTAAATGACGGAGGATTTGGGTTTCGAGTTTAGCCACTCTTGGTAATCGTCGTTTAGATTTTCAAATAGATCGCCGTGGAAGGACTCGCTGGACGGCGGTTTTCCGTCCAGAATTGAGGAAGGAACTAACGGCCCTATTCCAATCAGTTTGTATTTTCCGAAGGCTTGAAGTATTTCCGGCTCCAAGGCGTCGAAGGTGTTCACAAGAATGACTGGATTCGCTTCCTGTTCAAGACAATCAAATTGTTCCTTGAAGATTTGAATTGCAGAGAAGGAGAACATGGAAGCGCTGGAAGGAAGCAAGAAAGAAGGAAGATCCCTCTTCGATAATGAATACGAAAACCCAGGAATCCGAAGCTTCCAGTTTGGGTCCTGGTACTTGGAACAAATCTCCTCTTCAAACCCATTAAAATAGTAATAATAAATCCCCAGAACCGCCGCCGGCTGAATCCAAAGAAGAGCCACCGGGACGTGTAGCTCACGCGCAACGTCAGTCGTCCATGAGAGGAGGAGAGTATAAGCTAAGCAAGTCACCGGCCGGCCTTCGTTTTCAGCGAGTATGATGGTGTCTCTAAGCGTTTTTTTACCTTCTTTCTGTAACTCTTCTCTAAACTTATTTTCGTCGTCTCCTAGCTTGAATCCATCATCGAAGCCATCAGAGAAGTATACAAAGTTCAATCCTTTAGGAACTCCGGCGGCTGTTTTCTCCATCTTGCGGCGGGCGGAGAGGCTGGTAGCGAAGGTGACTTCTATTCCCATTACTGTGAGCCTCTTGGCGAACTGGAGAGATGGGTTCATGTGTCCCTGGGCGGGGAAAGTTACGATGAGGACGTGGCGGCGTTCCATTTCTCTACCGGAGACTTATCCGGATTCTTTCTTCGTTAATTGTGGTGCGCCGGTTTTTGTAGACAATAAAGATGACGTGGGAGCTTACGAATGAATAAATTAGGTGATCTTTTAAAATTAGATAATGACCCTCTCTTTAAATTTTCTTATTTTTGGAAATTTGGTCAATCTTCATTTATCCAAAACTTTCTATTTTTTAAATCTTTATATATAAGTATATTGAAATACTCATATGAATATATGTGTCAATTTATAAATGTTCGATGATCGATTTCGGAACTTGTCGGAAATACCGTTAATCATATTTATATACTCATACAAATACCAAAATCATCAATATATAAATTTCGAAAATCGATTAAATACCAAATCTTCAATATATTTTTATGAGTATACAAATACGATTAACGGTATTTGTATGAGTATTTCGGTATTTCCGACAAGTTCATGCCTTAACAGCCATATCAAACCGGAACGAAATTCCAGACATGTATATTGGCCGGTAAGGAAGAAGTGGGGCCCAACGATATTTTGAACGTTATCGAAACTTCTTCGTCAATATATAAATTGTCGGAAATCGTCAAAATAAATTTTGAGAAACAATTAAATAGAAACTTAACAAATCAATCTCATTAAACATTAATAAACTTCAACTATTAATACTCAGAATATAAATTAATATTCTTGTATTATATTCAGTCGAAAATTATAATATGTATTTAACTCGCGGTCTTCTCGAAAAAATCAATGAGTCACCTATGTAATTGTCTGAAATCGTCAAAATAAATTTCGAGAAAATATTAAATGCAAACTTTAACAAATATGTCTCATTAAACATTAATAAACTTTAAGTATTGTTGTAAATTGTTATTATTATATTATATTCGATCGAAAATTACAAAACGGATATAACTCGATGTCTTCCCGAAAAAATCAATGAATCACCAACATAAAATTGTCGGAAATCGTCAAAATAAATTTCGAGAAACAATTAAATGAAAAATTCAACAAGTAAATCTAATCAAACATTAATAAAGTTAAGTGTTAACATTCACAATAAAAATTGGTATCGTTGTAATATGTTATGTCGAAAATTATAAATCAAATATAATGCTAATAATTTTTCGATTTATAAACACTAATATGTATCGTTAAAATAATAAAAAACATCATATTCTTTTGTTGGGGGACTAAATTTGTCAAATAATGTAAACTTTGGGGACCAAATTAGCAATTCAAAAGTTTGGGGACTAAAATTGTCATGTTTTGCAAACTTTGAGAACCATTAACGCCGTTAGGGACCAATTTTACCAAAAATATGAAACTTTGAGGACCAACTTTGTGTAATTTTTGTACAGAGACCTTATTTGCCACAAATTACAACTTTGAGGACCAATTATGTCACACATAAGTTTGATGACTTGATTTTTCATAATCAGATAGTTTGGGGATGATTTTACCAAAATAAGAAAATTTAAAAATCAAAATTACCAAAAAATACAAAATATGTGGACCAAAATACCTTCTACCCAAATTATTAATTGATGCAATAATTGTACATATTTTAAGCCTGATATTATATATATATATATATATATAAAATACTGATTGACCCGGACCACTATTTGGGAATCTTCATATTTATTTTAATCAATAATTTCTCACTGGCTCATTAAGACATACATCTCTTGTCTGAAAAGGAAAATGTTTAGCCTCTCATAAGATTGTAATACAGAGCAGAGATCAGAGAGCTAATTGCTAAGACAACGAGCAAACGACGTGTTCGTCATTGCGAACTTATCTACATTCGCTCTCAACACATCGAAAGTCCGGCTGGAGGAATAGTTAGCTTGTCGGTGTGTAGTCAAGAACCGGGTCGTTGTTGCGAATTGATGTTTTTAGCACATTGTTCCAAGAGATGAACTAAAGAAATGAAAATCTCCATCCTAGTGATGTCCCTGTTGGCCTGTTTAATTCGAATGTTAGTCGTAATACGGAAAGATTCATTCAGTATTTGTAAAAAATGATTCGGGATTAACCTCGACGACGAATCGAGCCCAGATGTTGTCGTTACCAGTCTCCATGACACCTTTTAGAATGGTTAACCCCAGTCCTCTTATTACATCAGCTATTTCTAAGAACAACCCTCTTTCTTCACATAGCATCTATGGAAGCAGAAACAGAAAAAAACCCGAGTCAAGCGAATCGTTTTTACAATGTGGGGGATGATTTGTTAACTTTACCTCGACACGCATTTGGCGAGGCTGGTGTAGATTCTCTACTACGATTGGTGGAACTAAAGATTGTGAGCCTACTTCATAAGCCCATGTAGCTCCAAAGTTATCTTTTGAAATAATCTGAATCTCAGAAAATGGTGCATAAGTGTGAGGATTTTAGATGTTTTTGGATAAAAAGATGATGAATTTCATACCTTGGACTCTCCAGATTGCTTTAGCTTGTCAGCATGCTTCATTACACTTTGTAAGAAGAGCATATGTTTGATTGTGCGTTCAAGTAGAGCGTCGATGCTACACTGCAACCCAAACGAAATGTATAAGTAGTTGCTAATTCAAAAAAACAGATTATTACACTACCTTTGCTCCATTTGGTACAATTTCTCTTAGTTCCTTGACTCGATCTTGTATCATTTGACGATCTTTCGGTCTTGGTCTCGGATTTTCGCCTGGTTTGAGCCTCTTGCGAGTTGGTTTTCTTGTTTCATTTGGTTTATTTGAGCACCCTGTAGAGACACTATTGCTCTGTTTCGCCTTGTTTTCGACCCAAGAAATCAACTGTGATCCATAAACAGAAGGATTTGCTGCACATGAACTATTAGTATTTGTCAATGTTGTTTTGCATGAACTGCTGTTTTCCATGCTCGTAATTGTTGAGGTTCGAGCCTTTGGAACCATTGAGAGAATCCCGATATCCTGTTTCTCACAGCCCTCGATCATTGAAACCGATTCATTTTCCGGTGAGCTATTCCAGCTTCCACTGAGTAATTTATTCTTGAAATCGGCTCCCAAAATATCGAAAAGATCATCATCTCCTGATCCAGGTTGTGAAAATGGATCATAAAATTGATCATTTGGTGCACTTTCCTCTTTAAAGTTCACCGATCCGCAACTCTGCATTGCACGAACATTTTCCGGTTTAATCCCAACTGGAAAGACGGCCTTCGAAATGCCTGTGTCGTTTTCAAATACTTCAGCAGTAGAAGAATATAGCAAGTCTCTGAATCCAGTGTTATCTGAGTTCAGAACAGAAACATTACTCGAAGATATATCTAGTGCCGAACTCGAACCATGAAATGAGCTAAGATGTTGCATCAATTCTTCCGAACCCCGTATTATTTCGTTCGAGGAAGAACACTCCAGAGCAATGTTTTGATAATCATTGAATCTCTGCAACTCATTTTCGATTCCGCTGGATAGTGATAAGCATTTCATCGCGTTAAATGAACAATTGGCGTCGAGGGCTGAACTCCCGAGCTGTGGAGCATGTCCTTTTATTACATAGTTGTCTGATAGAATGCCACTTGATACATATCCAAGGTGTAGTATTAACGAATTCACTTCGTTTAAAAACTCGACATTCTCCGGTATCTGGAAACACAAAATCCGGAATCACAAAGCAGAATAATTAAAAAAATTATAGCAAAAAACATACTGCTGATGATGATCCAAACTGGATAACTCCATGAGGAAGAACAGGAACGACTGCGATCGTCTGTTGAAGGATAAAATGTAAAAACAGAGTAAATTTTGTCTAAACCGCTTCGATATAACGAAATACAGCAGCAGATATACCTGCATTCCATCTAAGAATTGCTGAAATAACTCTCTCTGAACCTGGAACATGAACAAAATACGAATACGTCTCAAATTAAGCTTCTTAAGAGGATTTTAATGTCATATTTACCTCTTGAGGGTGAGTTTGGCTATAAAAATTCTCAGATAGAATCCACTGGTAGTCTCCTGTGAATGCTGCTCTTCCAATTAGACTGAGAAAATCAAAGAAGGAAGTTAAGAATGTTTTCCTCAAGTCGAATATTGCATCGAAGTCGATTTACCCTTCGCCAAGAACAATGACATGATTATTCAACATCATCTTGTTTACAAGAAAATGAACACTTTCAGCATCTTGATGAAATGCATTTTCATTTCCAGAGAAGTCTAAGAAACCTGATTCTGATGCAGGTTCATGGTAGCATTCTTCCCAAATTACAAGACTGGAAAATCAAACAAATACATGAAGATCCAAGCAGCAAAAACGGGAAAAAAAACATGCAGATTCTTCAAGATAAAGGATTGAAGGTTAATTCCCATTGAAAAATTGAATTCACCACCAGGGTAATTCCAAACAGGGAAAGCAAAAGCCAATTTAAAGACTAAAGACAAAAAAGCAGCAATAAATGTCACATCATATAAATGATAACCAACAAATTGATCAAATTTAGACATAATCAAGTAATTTGCAAAAACATAAAGGATCAGGACAGCATATGTCTTAAAATTTAGTCAAAGATAAGAAATCTGGAAAGATATTGGCTCCGCTACAAGGGAAGTGAAAATGAAGCTAGAGCTTCAAAAATAAACTTAAAGTGCATCAAAGCTCATGAAATTGCAATAAGAATATTGTTTTGACCTTACAGAAGTAGACTACAAAAGTAGAGAAAGAAACAGAGATGATCGCAGGGATAAAAGAGATAAGTTTCCTCTTTTCTTTGATATCAGAGACGAAATAATGTAAAGTGGTTAGTTTTGAACAAACTCACCTTGGATTTTGGAAGCTGATCTTCCAGAAAACGGCATATGACCATTTGTTTACTCTACAGAGAGTCTTTAAAGCTTCTTTCAACAAGTACCCCATTTCAATTCAAATGTATATATTAAACAGAGCTTCTAAAGACGAATAATTGCTATTAAGAAAATTGAGTTCAGAAATCAGAGAACAAAGGGAACATTTCATGTCCTTTTTGTATATTTCTCAAAGGGATTTATCCTAACTCCCTCTGCAAGAACCACGACCAGCCTGTTTCGTTCTCAAACCACCACTTCTTTTCCTCAATGGATCAAAATTCCATGCTATCACAATATCGCAAACCATTCTTGAAACAGCAAAAAAATGAAGGGAACTTGCAAAAGTTTATATAACCCACTTACAATCCTACACTATCCCACAAGCTTTAAGCTCGCAGCTAACCATACGAAGAACTTTGTCCATTATAAATACACAAACCCTTCGCACCCAATAAAAGGGCTCGAAATGTGAACTAAAGACAATAGTTTTATGCGGCTTCAAGGAGAAAACACTTCTAAAAATGTGTCCTCAATTCTAAATGCGTGGAATTGAATGTCAACCTATATATTCTTTCTCCTTGTGTCCAGGGATGAAATGGGGAAGAATGATTCTTTCAAGACTCCCTTTTTCGTTACTACTGAGGGGAAGATGAAATGGGACTCGGCGAGAATGCTCGCTCATTCATGATGATGATTAATCAATGAAACAAGGGTGGTGGAAAAAACCCCTCTAGTTGCATAAATTTACAAAGGCTGCCACTGGTAGTGGGTGGAAGTCGGCCTTCTGGTCGGCTTTGTTCCGGTAGTCTTTTCCAACTTATTTGATATTTCTGAAAATTATATTTCATTTTTTATTATAATTATATCTCTAAATTACATTTTAACATAATTATTACTTACAATGATAATTTTATCATAAAAAAATAACCATAAAATGATCATAGTTTTTAAATATATATTATGTTCGAATAAATATAAAGGTACGATTGTTTACATAAACAAAAATTAAAACCACCTAAATCCCACATTAAAAAGATTAATTAAAAGTCCACACTTAGGTTTGGTAGATTTAATTTGCATTTATCTAATTTTAAAACATGGTTTGGTAAATAATTGACGCTATTACGTACAAGTTTAGTTAGAAAATTAATTTATTTTAATTGTTAAATATTAAAGTAATTATCAAGACTAGGGTTGTAAATTAAGTCGAAATTAAGTATTTTTTAAAGTTTTAATTTGACTCGAAACATACAATATTTGATAGAGTTCAAAAACTAAAAACTATATGATTATATGTTAATATTTTACTCGAGTTCAAATTTATTAAAAATAATATAATATTATTAACTTGTGATCTCACTCGATTTTGTGCATTAGAAATTTTGATTTTCATTAGGAATTTGAACTCAAACCAAATTCGTCTATATTTGTAAATATTGAGTTCGAACTCGAACATTTATCAGCTCAACTCGATAGGCTCAAAAACTGGTTTGATTCGTTAATCCCTAATCAGAACCCATTTCTTAGATTATAATGTAATATATTTTAAAATATTGAAGGAAAATATATTCAAATATAGGTAGAAAACTTTTTGGAAGAAATTGCAATATTGTAATTAATATGAAATTAAAGGGTAGAACTTTAAAAGAGGGAAATGAGTGTCATAATTCATTCACAAATCAAAAGCTTCATTATTCCTTGAAAAAAGTGGACACAAAATTAAAGTAGATTGTTACCTGTTTGGTTAAATAAAAAATTACCCTTTTGCCCAGATACCCCATTTCCATATTTATATATTATACTTTTCATACCCATAAAATACATGATATTCTCGGTATTTAGTTTAGTATCCGCCGATATCAAGTTCTTTACGTACAATCCTAAAAAATAATAAATTTGGTATATCGGACGTATCGGTCATATCGATTCGCATAGAAACAGAATTACGAACCGATATGAAAAACATTATTATAATATATCTAATTTGCCGATTCATGTTTAGGGAATGATATCAAAATTCACCCTAATATTCCATTAGTTTTTATGATTAGATCTAAATAACCAATTAATTACAAATAAGACAAGATCGGTCATTTCAAATGATAAAGCAAAAGATACTATCAAAAAACATGATCTCTTAGTGCAAAAATCCAACCTGTTCAAGATCCACAAAGAGCTTGAGAATATTGACTATCCATTTAATATAACATTTTTAAATATTTATAAATTTAATACTAAAGTTATTTAAATTAAATATAAAATAAATAAATAAGATTTATTATTGTTTTTATGGGTGGGGGGACACAAGTACAGTTTAGTACAGTGTATGTTATGATTGATGATACATATTTTGGTAGGCCATGGGGCATAGCATGCCAAGGGACCAAATTATAACTAATATAAACATCTTTTTCTTCGTCACAATTGCTTACAAACCTCCAAAATTTGGAAATCGTTTGATTTTTAATCTCATACTCATTAATAATATTATTTTTAAATTTAATTTATGATCAAATATAAATACTTTTTTAACTTCAATGGTCAACTGTACAATTATTATATATATATATATGACATTGTGTTTACACTTTTAAAATTTAATATCAATAACACGTATTATATCAATTTCGTATATTTAGTATGTAATTTACAAATTTGATGTATGATTTTATACTATTTTGAAGGTTATAAATAGCTTATTAGGCTGTTATTATTTATTATTTATATTTTTATATAAATAATAAAGAGAAAATTGCATAATTAATCCTCCAATTTACGAAAGTACAAGAATAGCATCTAAAGTCATTAATATCGTTTGTTTTTTACCCCTGACATTTAGTATCAGGTTTTCCGTAAGTTGAAAACCGTTTGAAAACTCATCACAAAGTACGCAAATAAGACCTATTTGAAAAATTATATAAAAACTACCTTTGATATTCAATAATTGTGCATGAAATATTACAAATTCACGAGTTCATTAAAGTGTCAATCATAAACGTTATTGGAAAATTGAGGTGTCTTATTTATATTTAATTGAAGTTTGAGGACTATAAATGCATATTTTTTTTATCAAAAAGTGTACTATATTTGTAATTTCGTAACTTAGAGAGCATATCTTTTACACAGTCCGTATGTTGGGGGCCGTGGTCAAATCTCACCCAAATAATAAATTATCGTCACAACTTTTTCACTCTTTGCTCATTAGGAAGAACAGCTTAGTGGGCCGTCATGTCATCCACAACCATGTCCGTCCGAAAACTTCATTCTCTCCTCCACATCAGTTTTCTCTCTATACACATCATCATTGTTTAATTTTAAAAATAACTTTTCTCTTATCTCTATAACAATGTCCGGACACTTATAATTTTTTTAATTTATTTTTTTACACATCAAATATATAAAAATTATAATATTATTTATAAAATAATTATATAAAATAATTATAATTTTTTATATTTTATATTTCTTTTAATTTAAATTTTTAAATTTTTTTTTAAAAATAAAATTTGAGGAAAGAGAGAGTCCCGTACGGGACACTCTCTCTCCTTTGGACGGATATCATTTTGCCACGTAACTACTAACTAGACGGCCAACGTTGTGGAAGGCCTTATAACGCAGTTTGTTATCCGGCCTCTTATAACAATTGGACTTAATTACGTCATTATCTTTTTTCGAATGCATATAATTTATTTATTTAGTAAGAAAAAATCCAATGTGAAAGTTCATCTTATAGCTCGTCGAGATATAATAATTAGAATAAGGTCTATGCTTACTTATATGTAATTAATTTCGGTTCCGATTTTCCCTTTAAATTTTGAAAATTGATTTTATGAAAATATATTATTTTGTAAAATGCATTGGATTATTAATAAATATTTACTCACCAAATTATCTATAAACCCACTACTTGTATACTTGTATTTGGAAATTAATATTTTATTTGGAAAGCGAAACAAACCGTAATTCATAAATTAACGGCGATTTAGTTACACGTCTGTTGCGGCGGCGACTTCCTGGGTACTGTTTCCGCTCGGCGAAAACCGTTTGTTCTTCACGTAAATCTGGTTAGTGCTGGGTGGATCAGAATCTACCGTTTTCTTGGAAGGATGTTTCGCACGAAATGTGATTATTCTCGCTATTATGAAATTCTGGGGGTACCCAAGTCGGCCTCTGCTGATGAGGTGAAGAAAGCCTACAAGAAAGCCGCTATCAAGAATCATCCTGATAAGGGCGGTGACCCTGAAAAAGTATTTATCATTATCTTGATTTTTTTCTCATCGTATCGTAAGTGTTAAGCGTGTTATTTATTGCCGGAAATACCGTGGGAGTGTTTATGAAGATTGATGTGGTGGCGCATCATCAATGATTAGATTTTGATATATTTATAAAGATGATGGCGTTGACTGTTGAGAATGTTTTGTACAACAGTTAGATGATCAATAAATTTAGTCTTTTTATTTGAACTTCTAAGTTTATAGTTCTACTAGTTATGGATCTCCATAGATGTAGGTTCCTCAAAATGATTCCTTTATATCTTCTTTGCTTCTAGGCATTTACATCAACTTGACATTAATAATTTTGATCAATGGGGATCTCCTTGAACATTGAAGATGTCTGTATATGTGCGGGTACCCCCCGACCCTGTAACAGCTAAGTGGTTTCAACAAGGTTTTCTTACTTCTTCAATTCCACATATAGATCTATAGTGTCTTTTGGATGGTTTCGATGCACAGGAACAGAACCTAAGGCCTTTCCCTTCCCTTGCCTTGCCCTCGAATAAGACAATGAAATAAGGGGATCCCTTTTAGTTCCTATGCTGTCATGTCTAGAACTCAATTTGTTTCTATTTTTGTTCTTCCTTGAATCAATGTTATTTTGTGGCCATTTTCTGAATCTGATGTTGTTTGTAGTTTAAGGAGGTTGCTCAAGCCTATGAGGTCCTGAACGATCCAGAAAAACGCAGTGTCTATGATAAGTATGGTGAGGAAGAAATGAGCAGTGGTGGAGGAATGCATGACCCGTTTGATATCTTTTCATCATTTTTTGGTGGTAATCCTTTCGTAGGTAAATTAATGCATTTTATAATTACATGATTCTCCATTTAGCATCTTGCATCAACGTTAGATTGAATTATAATTGCATTCGCATTTCTTTGTCTCTCAATGACAGTGTCTCCCCTGAGAGGGATGGATTTAACATTCGCATTGACAGTGTCTCTCAATGATCTCTATCTCGGCACAACCAGGAAACTCTCTATATCAAGAAATGCTCTTTGTGGTAAATGCAACGGGTATGTTTTCACTTTAAGCACTCATATTTCATCCATACTTCTTTTTCACTTGGCTTCGTAACTCGCAGTAAAGGTACGAAATCTGGAGCTTCACTTAAGTGTGTCTGGTGTCAAGGGGTTGGTATGAAGGTCTGGATTATATATGTTGGTCCGGGAATGATGCAACAAATGCAGCAGCCTTGTAATGAATGCAATGGAACAGGTGAAAAAATCAACAAAAATGACCGTTGCCCTCAATGCAGAGGTAATAAAGTCGTGAAGCATAAGAAAACTTTGGAGGTTCATGTGGAGAAAGGCATGAAGAAAGGACAGAAGATCATATTCTCTGGACAAGCTAATGAGGCGGTATGATAATGATCAAATATGCTTTTTGTGTGCTTGCTAATATATTTGATTTCAAAATAATGGAAGCATGTTTTTGATTTTTCGGTTTCACAGCCTGATACTATTACCGGAGATGTGGTATTTGTCCTCGAAGTGAAGGATCACCCAAAATTGAAGAGAAAAGGTGATGATCTCTTTTTGGAGCACACCTTATCACTTTCAGAATCATTGTGTGGCTTCCAGTTTGTATTGCATCACTTAGACTCCAGAAAACTCATTATAAAATCTCTTCCTGGAGAAATGGTGAAGCCTCGTAAGTATTCTCCACATACTTGAATTGCTTCATCATTTCTTTGGGAGTCATATTTTAAAGACACATTTAATGCTACAGATTCTTACAAGGTTATCAACGACGAAGGGATGCCAATATACCTAAAGCCCTTCATGAAGGGGAAGCTTTACATTCATTTTACTGTTAAGTTTCCGGATTTCCTTTCTCCTGATGCGGTGTCACTATTGAAGAAAACCCTCCCACAGAAAAAACAACGGAAGCTTACAGATACGGAGATTGATGAGTGCGAGCAGACCACTCTCTAGGACGCATATGATGAGGATGATGACATCCACGGAGGATCCCAGAGGGTCCAATGCGCTCAACAGTGATGACAGAATGAGGTTACACTGAACTCTACATTAAATTTTGACTTGGTATTCATTTATTTCTTAATTCAGTTTATTGATTTTTGAGAACTTGGGGTTTATAGAAGTAGATTGTTACTAGCTCAATGCATACAGGAAACAGCCTTGAGGTTGTTTACCAATAATGACACAGATTTAAGCAATATACTTGAGGTTTGTTGGGTTTTGGATTCCATCAGTAAGTTAGTATGCAATCTGAGAGTATTGATCTTCTTGTCTCTTTACAGCGCTTTATGTATGGTATGACATACTCCTCGCTTGTCTCTTGATTCTCATTCCACTTTATGGTGCGTTTGAATTTCATGTTGCTCTTGATTTGGGAATTCATTGATATTTTCAGAGTCGGAGCTGCGCTTTTGCTCCGCCAGAGATACTCGTATGTGTTGAAGGAGGGTGATGGTGGTTTAGAGATCAACAGCGCCGGCGGCGACGGTAGGGACTGTGCAATTATGAGATTCATCTCTGTTTCTGTCATCATTTTGGGATTCATGTTGCCTATTGTTACTACCAACTTGTGTATCCCAGTTGGTAGTTTGCAGAGATTGTTGCTCACCGCGAAATCTGCTCCGCCGCCGTTGTCACCGACCCCATGATCATCCTCCAACGCCGGCGGTGGCACCGCACGTGCCAGCCTAATAACCAAACGCCCATCTCGGCGTTCTTTAAACAACCGGTTTCTGGAAGGCTGCGGCGCAGCCTCGATCACCAACCTCCCTTTCTCCCGACGGGAACTGATGCACAAAGTTGTTCCATTTCTCCCGGAAATACACGTCAGCGGCGGAGGGGTTGATTTCCTGTACTCAACAAAACGCGAACTCTGCTTTACTCCGGCGACCTTATCCCTATCGTATGCATTAAAAATCGGTGAACATGAATAATAAGAAAAGCAACAGTCGGCTCCAGTTTCCGATCCAAGAGGCTCCGTACACATTTCAAGACTCTTATCGCTCATAGCATTCCCAGTTCTTTTCACAGCATACGGCGGAGGAAGCACAGAATCTTCCTTGTGAATTATATTCCTCCATACATTATCCGAAGAAGAGTCTGATCCATAGAAATTTACAGTCTTGTTCTCCAACGGAAAAAACCAATTCTTAGACGACGTATCAGCCGATAAAGTTCTCCTAATAGAAGCCGCATTTCCAGTTCTTTCCTTCCCGAGAATGGCAACTATTCCTTCCTCACCCATATAAGGAACGCGATTCAGGGTATTGATAACCGACATATATCTCAGCAAGATTCGAATTTTAAACCAGAAATGGAATTTGAATCAGGAACAAGTAGTAGAAGAGAAGGTGTGATTCGGGTTATTGTTACAAGTGCAATAGGTGACGATAATGGTTTGGGTATTTAAGGCGGTCGAGCCGGGGCCCATCGGCTTACGCCACCTTATTTCCTTCTCTTATATTTTTCTGACTGTAAGTCCATTAACTCTACAGAAAGACGCTTTCCTCCTTTCTTCTTCGTCACCTCAAATTTATGCACTTTGAAAACACACTAAAAAAAATATCAAGTTAATACGGTAAGTCCATAGAAAGCATGTTGAATTTGCTCACATATTCGTTATGGAAGTTCGATAGATTAGATCGTGAGTATGCCATTTTAAATATATAATTCAGGTTCTCCGATCATAATTTATAATTTCAAATCTTGCGTATCATTACCCATAAGTTAAATTTGTCTCATATTGATTTGTTTCAATATATGATCTCTTCCCTTTAAATATTGTTCCTTACAAAAACTTATTTCTTGGTCTACTCTTCCTATATTATATATATATATATATGAGTGATTTAATTGAACTCCTAACCGGGTAACTATATATATTTATTATTATATGAGAATAATTTAAATAATTATTATTTTATAATTTCCACTGGAAAAATCAAGGACCCAACTGGAAGATTATATTCCAAGTACTGTATAATAAAATATGATAAAAAATATTATCTTGAGAATAAAATGAGATTCAAACCTAAGACCTTCTAGAATTCAATTTAGCAATTTACTAATAAACAAATAACTAATGATTAAGGTTGTATTATAATAATGAAGTGATCATCTAAACTAGCAATTAATGAATTTTTTAATATTAATCATCTTGTAAGTTGTAGTAGCCATCTAGGTTTTAAAACCGCTTGGCTAGCCACGGTCCAACCGGGTTGGGCCGTGGGTCCACCAAAAAACGACCCGATTCATTTTAAAGTAATTTATATCTTTTTCATTTTTATTTACACAGTTTATATCTTTCGTTCGTGTGTTATCGTGAGGAATTGGATCTCTTCAATCTCAAAATAATCGACTGTCACTGCATACATCAAGCAATGATTTGGGATTCAATGGTGTAATGTTAAGAGATTCAGAGCTATGCTGGGATTTGCGAAGAACGACACCTTATTCAGTTAAGGTTTGAGGTTTCTGACAAAATATCCGGTTTTAATTTACTAATTTAGAACAAAATATTTTATTTATGATTTTAATTTTAAAAAACAAGATTAGGACCATCGGCCGGACCGGTTGGACCTGAACCGGTAAGATCAAAATTTCGGGTTTTAAAACGTAGGTAGCCATATGTGACATTATTTAAAAAATAAATAACAAATAGAGTGAAAGAAAAATTGTTGACTTGATATAATAATAAAATAACCTTTATATATAATATGCTTTAAATTAATCATAAATATTTGGCAAATAAAATTTGAAAAAACCTGGCTTAATTCAGAAGGAAGTGATGAACTAATCACTTTGAGAGATAGCTACATCCATTTACTCAAAATTTCTTTTGCTTTTTTCCAAATCTTTGTGTCTTTAAAATCTCAACTACTAAATATTTTATTTGAATAATTAGAAAATTATTTGAATTATATAATAGTATCCGTTTTAGCTTATAATAAGTACATCATTACTAAATATTCTATTAGGGATTTTGGACCACCACGATGATAATGCTTGTACATAGTTATTTTTAATCACGTAAAAGATTGTGAGTCCTAGAAAAAGGCAATGATGTTGAAATAATTTACCTTATAATATTGATTACATCATATAAAACCTTATAGATTACGTTATTTACTTTTACAAATTCCTCGTTTTATTTAACCAAAATCCATAGCTAAATAGCCAAATAAATCATATATTAAGCAAAGAAGTTAATACCGAACCAAACCGGCGATTCAACTGGTTCAATCATCGAACAAAAATCCGGTTCGGCTTGTCAAAGAATAAAAAATAGAAAAAAACCATTTCAAACCCTAAAAAATAAGGTTGAACTGTTCAAATTGTTGTTTTAATATTAAATTTTAAAAATCTATACTTTAAACATATTTATATCCGATTCAATCTCAAACTCATATTAAACCTTTGAAACTTGGGCATTTGATTTAATCGGTTACATATCCGATACGATTTTGACAATATTGATATTGACATGGTTTTAAAAAACGATGATTCATGAAAAATTATTGTCTAGGTACATTAGAATTCGCGAAGACTTACGCATTTGGGAGATCTATTACGATTCACTAATAGATAAGCATTCACAAATTAGAGAACTAATTGTATAGATATTCGAAGTTGCTTATTTTTCCCAAATTATCGGTGTTGTGGTTCGAAAACCGGGGGTATCAACAGTCGACCGGTTCGTAGCAAGACGAACTCGGTTATAATTTATTTGATGTGTGGAGAACGATTATAAACTAAAGAAAAAGAGACATGACAGTTTTAGAGTGAAAAACCTCAAAGATAAGGAAAAAATCACTTGACTAAGGGCTAAAGAAAATACCATTGTCGGTTCAATAAGCAAAATAATAGTCACAAAGAACATGTTTGTTCTTTAGACAACAAAGGGGGAGAGAAGTATCGAAAATAAATCGATAGAAAGTTATGTATGCGAAAGCTTGAAAGAGAATCGGAAGATCCTTTTTTCACTCCCCGAGTGTCTTTTTTATAATCTCACTGTGATGTGTACAGTAGGGTGTCGTTTTGTGTCTTTCCTTTGCGGATAGGTCGGCTAATGTCAGGCGGAACAGCCGCTGGGAACGGCTTCACAGAGCTGCACGGGGCTAGACCTTTCGGCACTACTAGCCGGCTATTCCCTGGCTACGGAAGGCTCGTACGACTTCGCCGGACCACGCTTCTAACAAGGCTGTCGAGGGTTGCCGTTGCATGGGAGGAGCATGGATGGCCCGAAGCAGGTCATGTAAGATGTGGACCGATCGATCTTGGCTCATGGGAGAAGGTGGACCCTACATATTGGGACCGATCGCTATGAACGATCGATCGGGCCACAGGGCCTGGATGAGCATTCACTCACGTGGACTGGATCTGGGCCTCCAAGTTCGGTTTACGTTGTTTGGGCTTCTCTGATCAAGTTTGGTCCTGATCATGTCCGAGGTAACGGGTTCCGGGGATCTCATCAATCGGTTTTCACAATAATCACATTTCTAATGAGAAATAAATTGAGATTTGGATATTTGGGATGCTTATAGATATGCAATATTGATGATGAAGTGAGAAAAAGTGTGATAGTGCAAGGCACACTGAAATCCACTAATATAATGTTTTCCAATTATTGTAATAAAAAGTATGAATTAATAAAAGTAATATTCTGATTGGACAATTTATGATTTTGTGTTTCTAATGTCTATTGAAAGAAAGAAAGTTTGTCTGAATTGTGATGCTCCTTGTCCCCCTCAAAACCAATACCACTCCTTTCCCTTTTTATTACTTTAACACCCCAAAAATATTGCACAATAAATCAACAATATCATACATCCACAATTTTGGCTGATATTATATTAAAAAATTAATTAAAATAAAATTGAGTTATAATTTATTAATAAATACCGATTATTTTCACGTGAAATCAATTTTAAACTCACCAAATTCTTAAATATACATTTAGAAAAAACATCGTATTTTTCATGAAATGTTGGAATTGTACATTGCTTCACTAGTAAGGAGTTGACTCGTTTTGATTAATCGGGTAAGATCAAGTTTTATTAGTGGTGTCGTTCTCGTTCGCAATATGCATGTGGAATTCGTTACATATTAAATTATTACATTACTACCCTTATTAATTAAATCAAAAGTACCTTGAGTTGAATTATTATAAATGAAATAGGTCAATGAATTGGTACTTTAGTGGTGTAAAATGATTTATTAAAACAAAATTATTGAGAAAGTATAAAATTTTGTTTTTTTTATTTGTTACACTTCCTAAATAGGGATCAAAATTGTAATTTACATGTTAAGGAGGACTAGTATTTGAAAAATATTTGATATTTCATGCACCGTCCATAAGTGGAATAGTGTGTGACATTCTCAATTTACTACCACTAAAATTTGGAAATTTATAAAGGTATCCTTATACTATTTTTTTTATTATAATGATTTATATATATATATATATATATATAATATGGAACACTATAGTACGAAATACAAAAAATTGAGTTAAACAAATTTAATTCAATGTTTGGATACATATTAGTTGTCTTGTACTTATGTCAATGTATATAATTTTTTAACGCATCCTCCATATTGAAGAGTCACACATGCCATTTCAATTGAGAATAGATGTTTATCCCTCCACTACGAATCCATCGAAAAACTATCAGTTAAATCTGATCTACTAAATCTCTTATGCTTTCCTTATGTAGTTCAAAGTGAAGTGTATTACTTCGTCTCCAGATCACCCAAATAGCCACATATATAACAGTTTGTAAGTCTAATTGTACCTTGTAATTTCTAGAGCCCTAATCCTTGTGGGAATAACGATTTTCCCAATTTCATCCTCCGTCAACATACAATTGCCACCAATCCATTGTTCTAGTCGTTTCCAAACACGTTGAGAGTCTTGGCAAAACACAAAAGTGTGTGCAACGGTTTCCGGGGGATCACCACATGCTTCACAATCAGCTTCATTTATCTCTACATTTCTTCGTATTACGTCAGCCTTTATAGGTAACTTATTGTTGATCACCATCCAGACTTGTAAGTTAACTTTTACGGGCACTAATTGAGACCATCGAATAGGCCGCAACGATTGCATCTCCAATATCTCTTGATGTGTTTTTTCAAACAAAGCACTCATACCTTTTGTCGAAAAAAGATCATTGGATGCTAATGTCCATTTAATCTCGTCTTCTTCATCTTTGAAAACAATATTGTTTAAGAGTTTCTCTAAGGATTTCAACTCCTCACCCATTGGTCCCTTATACTATTAATAATTGCATCTTTTGAATAAAATAACTATAATGAAACCCAACCAAAAATAGAATAAGAATTATTAATTTTATTAAGATAAATTTCATTTTTAATCTTTAACATTTTTAGATTCTCAATTTACATCATTTATATAAAAGCAATACAAATTATGAAAATCAACTTAGTGTTATGTCAAGTTTGGTTAGACGAAATTACCTCTAATATTTGTATATATGTTATATCATACAAATTCAATATCTCTAATTATAATTAATCCTCTTTGGATAAAATATTTAGTATTTCAATGGGTTTGTTTGGTATAACTTTTTAAAATTGCGGTGTGGTGAGATCTGGTGAGATATGATAATCGTGAATTTTTAAATATGTTTGGGAAAATTGTGATATTATGATCGCGATTTACGTAAAAATACTAATGTATCCTTATATATATAAAATAATAAATACAATTATATTATAATTAATAGAATTAAGGGTAAATTAGTCTTTTCCAAAATTACGGTGAGGTCACAGCTAGTTTTAACAGTTGTGATGATATCGTGATTTTTTAACGATTATCACATCGCAATTAAGTTTATGTTTGTGTAAATAAGAAAATCATGATCTGGACATCGCATCGCACCTCACCGCATTTTTAATTTGAGTACCAAACAAACTCAATATCTTGAGAGTTTTCAATTTGATGTCTTTTATCCCAAAACATTACAAATCAAATATGCCAGTCAATATTATTGACTGTAGTCATTTATAAGAAATTATTAATTATTAATTAAATAAATTACATAAAATATTAACCTATGATAATTCATTATAGTTACAGATATCCAACATTTATAAAAAAATATGTAAAGAGAGTATCAACGATTTCTTATATGAGAACATAAATTGATAATAACACTTAATTGATTACTTATTTATAATAGTTTAACATGAAAAATATAAATCTCTAATATATAAAAGCTGAAGTAATAAAGTGGTTACACCCATAACCATAAAAGACGAATGAGGTGCCACCACGTGGTGCCTTTAAAATTGGCCATGTCTCATCATCTACAAAAATCATTGTTTAAAAAATATAATCTTTTCATTAAACTTTTGAGATTTTAAGGTCTAAGAAAAAGTCAAACTATTTTTACTATAGACAAGAATTTAAATATAGATTATATGATAAATTATTTTTGTTTTATATCATAACAAATATATAAAGATATTACATCAAGATATTCAAGATCCTTTCTAATTATCTTTGCTTTGTGTACTGTATTTTTGAATGATTAAATACTTGAATTTTTAAATTAGTATCACACCAGCCCATCTCGAGGCCCATTTTCATAATTTCATTTGAATTATACATAGAAAAAAAAAACCCATCACATCTAATACCGTACGTTGTGGATGGCTATCTATACTATACGCTGTGTGGTGGATCTACACCGTCGATAAGTCCACGTGGAATAAAACCAGAATTTCCCTCAATATATTTTTCATTTTGTAAATATATATATTTACACGGTAAAGCATTTTGTAATTGGTAAAGACATTTTCCATTAAATATGAGAGAAATTTTTTGATAATTTTGACAAATTTGATGCCAAATTTTTTCTTGGTATTTGTAGTATTCAAACTTTTATTTTTTCCACAATTCAACCCCAAAATTTATATTATTTGATAAATTTGATTTGCAAAATGACAAAACATGTCTTTGAAATTTGATTGTCTCAAAACTAATCTCCATAATTTATATGCAGTGGTAATGTAGGTTCTCAAAGCTTATTAATTTGACAAATTTAGTCATATGATTTAACAATGTTATCTGACGCATTTACTATCATTTGAGATTTAATTTGGCTTCCGTTTGACTTGTTTTAGGTTGAATAATGATGCATTTTATAGGTATAAAATAATCGGAAGAATTAGTTAACCGAACGAACCGAGTTATTACCGACAAATAGACTTGATTTTCATGATTTTTAATAAAAAAATATTAACTTAAATTTATTAAATGAACTAGTTATGACCGAAAACCGAATATTTTCTCATTTATATGGATCCGAAAAATTATTTATATTTTACAATATCATATCCGGAAATCACAATCCGACCCTACAAACCTATATCGGGTTGTAACAAATAAATTATGGTGCCTTCCGGTTTCCCACCGATCAGTATGAAATCATTGATTATGTTTGATTATCATTTAAGGTTTAGAATCATAATTATCGTAAATTCAAACTTTGAGAATTAATAAAGTCATTATGGATCAAATTTGCTAAAATAAGTATACTACATGGACCAAATACGTCATTATTATAGTTATAGGAATTCAATTGCCAAAATTGAAAATATTGAGGACCAAATTTGACACACATATTAAACATTGAAAGTCGGTTTTAACAATATATTGAATGTATAAGGATTGATTTTGACAATTAAAAACTATGAGAATTATAATTGTCATAATTAGAAAATTTTAGAGATCATATTTGCAAAAACTAGAAAACTATAAAAAGGCAAAAAAGTAGATGTGTGTTGATCCAAATGAAAAAAACCCTATGTATTTAAGCCTTTAATTGTATTCTTAATTATAATTATTTTATGCTAAGTGTACTTAGTAGACCATCCCAATCAAAATGACTTGAATTAGTTATACTAAACGAGACGTATGATGTTTACTACCTCAAACAAGTTATGTTACGTGATTAAGGGAGGAATTCACTTAATCAAAATACATTAATATTATGAAATCATAAAAATTATCATAATTTAATAAATAAATATAATATCATTATCTTTTGCTGGGTAGTTGTGAGTTGTCATAATATCGTTAGTCACGTTCATTTGTTATTTTATTAGTTTAAATAAAAAAAGATGAAATAGCCTTTATAGACCGGGAAAGTGGGGGCGGAGGCAGAGGGGTAGGTGTCTCACGCTATAAAGCTTCATTTCAAGCTTTATTCGTACAACAAATTAAGTTTCTGTGTTGGTGTGAGCAGTGAGCTTCCTGAACTGGTGGGTGTTGAATAATTGACGGCGATGAAGGTTGTTCCGGCGATATTTTCTGTTATATGTCTGATTTTTGCTATTTTCTGCGCTGTGGATCCTTTTAACCATTCCGCAATGTCTGGATTTCCCGATTACAAGATGCTTAAGGCGGAAGTATCTCCGTGGTCTGATATCCCGGTTGAGAGTGATTCCGAGAATCGTCTCCAAAAATCTGAAATTAAGTTCTTGAATCAGGTACAGGGCCCCGAGAGTTTAGCATTTGACGCATTGGGCCGTGGTCCGTACACCGGCATCGCTGATGGCACGATTCTCTTCTGGGATGGCAAGAATTGGACAGTTTTTGCTTACACTTCTCCTAATTGGTATGATTATTTACTGTTGACAATTCTTCTTTGGTTGTTATATCAAACTGGGTATGTATGCAGGTCTGAAGATCTTTGCGGTCGAAAACCATCAATCTTTGACTACGTGAAAAACGAGCATATCTGTGGGAGACCTTTAGGGCTAAGATTTGATAAAAGAAATGGTGATCTTTACATAGCAGACGCATATTTTGGGTTGTTGAAAGTTGGCCCTAAAGGTGGCTTAGCAACTTCATTGACGACTGAAGCAGAAGGAGTTCCTCTAGGATTTACAAATGACTTAGACATTGATGAACAAGGAAACATTTATTTCACAGATAGTAGCACAAATTACAAAAGAAGGTATAATCTTTATCCCTGTAATTCCTTTCATAAGGTATGCTGATGTAATTCCTTACAGAAACTTCTTACAACTAGTTTTCACTGCCGACAATACTGGAAGACTCCTTAAATACGATCCCACAACAAAAGAAACAACAGTTGTTGTTCGAAATCTTCAGTTTCCAAATGGTGTTACTCTCAGTAAAGATGGATCATTCCTTGTATTATGTGAAGGCTCTCGTGGCAGGTAACGAATGCTCGATCGATCTCAACACGATGAATAAGTAACTATCTTCTTGATATTTGCAGGTTAATTAAGTATTGGTTAAAGGGTGAAAAATCTGGAGCTTTTGAACCAATGGCTATCTTACCAGGCTTCCCAGATAACGTTAGAACGAATGAAAATGGCGATTTTTGGGTAGCGGTCCATTGTCGAAGATCATGGTCTGCTCATTTCCTCGCAATGCACCCAAATATCCGAAAGCTTTGGCTGAAGCTTCCATTAACTCCAAGGATCCATTATCTGTTACATATTGGAGGAAAGTTACATGCAGTGATTGTAAAATATAGTCCTGAAGGTCAAATTGTTGAGATTCTTGAAGATAAACAAGGAAAAATTGTTAGAGCAGTAAGTGAAGTTGAAGAGAAAGATGGGAAGCTTTGGATTGGGAGTGTTTTAGCGCAGTTCATTGCAGTTTATCAGATTGATTAGCAAGAAAAGCGTTCAGTTTATCTGCTGTTAAATGTACCTTGTTTTAAAAATAATTTGTCACTATTTTTTTCTTATATGTATATTTGGTTTCTATATACAATATAAAATTTTAAATAATCTCAAAAGTTTGATCATTTTAATAAATTTTGTCACCTAACTTTGTTGGGGCATTTTTACTAGTTAAATTTTAATGTTTTTTTGCAAAATTAATCATTAAAGTTTGTAAAATATGGTACTCATACAAGTTTTTCATTCAATTGTGAAAATTAAAAACTTTAGGAACATATGTTTTAAAGATTGATAATTAATATTACCAGAAAGTAGTACTTAATTTGCTTTCAATATACTTTATGGACTCCAATTACTACAACGTAAATTTTAAAAACAAAAATTGAACTAAATTAGATACACAATGTCTGAACACTATTTGATAAAAATGTTTAATATTTGATCTTTCAGTGTTTTGGGTAAAAAAATTGGGGATTTGGTAAAAAGTGAAAGCTAAATTTAACATTTTATATATTTAGAAATATTAATTTGTGTATCAAATTATATAATTGAGGATTAATTTTATTTAATTTGAAAAAAAATGATTTTCGGGTATATATAGAAAATGAGTAAAAAATTAGGTATTTACCAACCCACAAATATTTGATTTCTGGTATTTTGTATTTTGTTTCATTTCACTTTGGTGAATTCATAAGATCATCCTTAATCATGTCCGCTCGAAACTTCATTCTCATCATTCTTTAATTTTATAAATAACTTTTATCTCATTAATACAACAGTGTCCGGATACTTGTAATTTTTAAATATTATTTTTTTACACATCGGAAATCATAATATTATCGATAAAATAATTATATAAAAATATTATAATTTTTTATATTTTATAATTCTTTTAAATTTAATTTTTAAAATTTTTTAAAATTTATTTTAAAAATGAAATTGGAGGAAAGACAAGACACTCTCTCTACTTTGAAAGGACAAACGTTGAGTACGACCTAAAGCTATCATCAACCCTGGGCACCCAACTCAATTTTTTTTTCACATCACCTATATATTCTATTTCCTGAGCAATTCATGAGGAAAATATTTTTCCTCCCTTTCCTCATCCTCTTTAATTTAATTTAAAAATTATAAATGATTATAATAACATTTATAATTGAGAAAATTGCATAATTAACCCCCCAACTTACAAAATTGCAAAAATGACACCTAAAGTTATCAATACCGTTTGTTTTTTACCCCTGACATTTAGCACCCAGTTTTCCGTAAGTTGAAAACCGTTTGAAAACTCATTACAATTGTCGAAAATAGAACCCGTTTGAAAAATTATACAAAAATTACCCTTGATGTTCGACAATTGTGCATGAAATATTAAAAATTTACGAGTTCATTAAAGTGTCAATCATAAACGGTATTAAAAACTTGAGGTGTCTTATTTGCATTTAATTGAAGTTGGAGGGCTATAAATGCATATTTTTTATCAAAAAGGGTATCATATTTGCAATTTTGTAACTTGGAGAGCATGTCCTTTACACACCCCGTAAGTTGGGGGGCCGTGGGCAAACATCACCCATTTATAATTGTTAATATTAACATTTATATTAAATAATAATAATAATAATAACATTTATTGATAATATTGTAATTGTTTGATATTAGTTATGTAATAATGGTTGATTTATTTATCTATCAATTTAAATAGTTCGATTAGCCGATTTTTATTTGTGATTTTATTTAACCAAAACATGATCAATAAGCCATCGGTTTTATTCGCTTTCGATCATCGGATTAGTGATTTTAGCCGATCGTTTATTCGATTTTTAAGAGTTGGTTACACTTTTAGTTTAGAAAATGAAATAACAAATTAACCAAAATTCTAAAATATTTCATACTCATAAAAAAAGCAACTATTAATTTAACTTAAAAATGGTAATTTATATAATAAAAATATCGTTACAAATAATTATTATCTACATAAAAAACAATAATATAAGCTAAAAATTATAATTATCCGAACATTATTGTAGGGATAAAAGAAATATATTTATAAAAATAAAGAATGATAATATGTACGTAAAGAAGCTGATATAGATAGAAAAAATAAAGTTTTTGGGAGTAGAATGTTGGAAATAGCATAATGAAGTAATGATCTATAATAGTGTCACTGATATAAAATATTTGACTAATTCAATGTAAGAAATACCTAGTCAACGCTGGCCCAATAAAGAACTTAGGCCCATTAATGTGGTAAACCCACAAAACACAAATTACACCGACCCATAAAGCCCAATTCATCTATTATTTTTAATTTACGCTGCAAATTTAAGTCTCCTAATCTTACAATATCCACATTATTTGATTTGGCAAATATATTCATAAGATTTAAACAAACCTTCCATAATTACAAGGTTTTGTAAAGATACTTCAAAGTCATATAATAATATGAATATTACCATATCAAATAAGATGCATTTATCTTTGATAAAATCTCTATAAAAACACCAACAATTCCTTTGATTTCTTCAAATCACTTTCTTCTGTAAATCACAATGATCGGAGTCCGTCTTTTACTCGAATGGCTGGAAGTGTCTGATGCAAGATAACGGTGCTAAAGATAGTGATCTTATTGACATTTAGGGTTACAGACATGAAAATAAATTAGGGCTTTTTGTTAATTTCAGAAAACCCTAAAATTTAACATTGCAGAATGTGTAGTACTTTTACCTTATCATTTGTATTAGTTGATTTTTGCTAATAGTAGTCTATTTGTTTAAGTTTTGTTCAGTTTTCAATAAAAGTATTTTTTAGTTTCCAAATGCATAGCAGAAAATCATTTAAATAATTAAATTATGGTTTAAATTTTGGAAAATTTGGATAACAATTAATTCTGGTCGAAATAAAATAAAAGTCAGTCGAAATTTGTGAAATTCGGCAATCAATCTAGTTTTATCAATTAAGTTTATTTATTATTTTATTAATACATTAAAAAAATATAATGAATATATTTTTAATATTTAACTCGAATCAAATTTTCTTGGTTTTATAATAATATTGATTTTAAATAATCAATTTTGAATTAAAAGTTGTACTAATTATTTGTATTCAATTAAGAAAATAATTGTAAAATTATTATTATATTCAAAAATCACCTTAGATCAATAATTTTTTGATGCCAATTCGAAATATGAAATTTACTCGAAATTAAAATATTGAATTAAAATAACTATAGGGTGATACAAGCAAATTAATCTACTCATTCAAAGGAAAATCAAGAATCACGATAAACCCTAACAAAACGAGCATATTTGCGAGCTTTTAAAGGTTGTTTGGTTAAAATTTGAATCTGAGTTGGATTTTTTGGAATAATATTTAATTATAATAATTAATATTTTTCACTTGTTGAAGATCATGATCATATAATATATGTATATATGTATTTTAGTTTTTTCCTTGCCCACCGAAATAAACCTCGAATTCAATTTAATTAAATTAAAAAAGACACTCACATTAAAAATCCCAACATATTGATATTTGGAAATATATATAAAATATTTCCAAATCCTATAAATATAAAATAGTTTCCATAATTACAAGTCTTCCTCTAACATACTTCAAAGTCTTATAAACATGGAAACTAAATCTTTTAAAATATTATTTATATCGCGATGACGTATTTTAAGCCGTTAATCTCATGTTTATTTGATTTATAAGCAATAAAATATGAATATTTTCAAATCCCTAAACCCTAATTTACCATATAATCTTTCCATGTCTAAGGTTTCCAAGTATTCATCTATTTCGTTTTCTATAAAGTGCCTGGCCTGCATTTGTAACCTTCTTCACATTGCATATTGTTCTATGGATCAGTCTCATTCAAAAGGTGTTTATCTGTTCGGTGCTTTGATTTCTAGTAAACCAGATGAAAACGAAACTCCTCCTGAGCAATCTTCACTTCTCTTGAACCAATCTTCTGCAAGCACCGATCATGTTCCGAGAACCTTGAATCTGATGCCTGGAATCTTGCCTGAAAATACTTCTGGAGGAGATGAAGAACTCAACGACTCCATGTTTCAGCAATGGTTTCTTAGCAACCAAGCCTCTCGTTCCAATCGTAGAAATACTGTGAAGCGGCGCTGGAACTTGAATAATCTTGCAATACCTTCTCTTGAAAACTACCCTTTGATCGGAGAAGAAATACGCGCTATTAAAGCGATCAGCCCAGTGGAATTTTTACTACGGAAATATATTGAAAAGTCAGATATTAATCCGAACCTGAACCGGCTAATGCTTTCTAAACCCGAAAAACTCTTGAATTTTATGACGGCTGACGAGAGTGAAAAATTACGTACCGGAAGGACGATCGACATTCCAACGAAGAACACCGGAGGTAGAAATTATATTCTGAAAATGACTAAATGGTCAAGCCAAGATTTGCCGGTGATTTATCAGAAGAGCTGGAGAATTCTGTGGCGGGATAACGACGTTAAATTAGAAGACATAATCGAGATTTGGGGATACAGAGTTGATCAAATTCTTGGCTTCATTGTCAATTTTAAGAAACCCTAGCGGAATTCCGCCATCATGTAGCCATGTAATTCCAGCCGTCGGATTGTCAGTTCTTTTTAGCTTACGATTTGTAGCATTGATCTCCATGTTTAGTAGAATTCCCTTTGTCTTTTATCTGATAAACAAATTTAATTAATTCTCAAAATAATTGATATTCAAATTATTTTAAACTAGTATCATCATAATTAATCTGAATTTTTAGTATATGTTAAATAATAATAATGCAACAAGATATTATCTTTATCTCTATTTACCTTTAAACTTTTTATCTTGACCATAATATAAATGACATAATTTACCAAGGTTTAAATTTCGGATTGAAACCGAAAAACGAATTTTCGATCACGTTATTTAAACACAAATTCATGACTTATGTTTATTTTTTAATATAATAAGAATTTTCACTATGCTTGATAATTGAAATATAAGTTATTAAATACAAATTTTAATTTACAATTGATGTTTAAATCAGTATATATTATAAAATTAAGAAATAAACATTCTATTCAAGTTAAATATATTATTTTGAAGGCTACATTCGAAAAAACCGAGGATCCTACCCTATAACATGTTAGGCAAAATAGATATCCATAAAAATGAAAAGATTGATTTTTACATCAATCATAATTAATATAACATAATTTTAACAAGAATATTTAAAAATTTACAATTATTGTACCATATTATGCCTTATTTCAGACCAAAACAAATTGTAATAACACATACTAGACCTAAGCTTCACAATAAATTAAATAGCGTAGTTTAATCCTATATTATTAAAAATGTTGGAAATTGAATTATTTATGATTTTTTTAAAAAAATAATAACAAACTTCAAGAAGAACAGAGATGACAAAACGAAGAGTATCTTATCGCCAATGGCTATGGCAAATGCATTTGTAATGATAAGCGCTGTTTATTGGGTCGTTACCTTCAATGGGAATCTGCACTGCGCTGCACTTAAACTTGCAAACTCTACATTCATTGAATGTGCACTGTGGTGCAATAGATCCGATAAGACCGCCGTTATATGAACCGGAACCAGGAGCAATTCTCGTAGCTTCAGATCCTACTGTTAAAATTTAGATAGTTAAACAAAAGGTATGAGAAAAGAATACATAATTTAATGTACAGTGTACCATGAAGAAGAAGAGAACAGAGAAGGAGGAGGAGAAAGTTTTCCATAGGGATAAAAAGTTGCAGAGAAAATTGGGAAGAAACAAATGAAGAGCAGAGTAGTCACGAGATTACAAAAATCTGAGAAGAAAACAAGATTTTGGATAATGGAAATTAGAAGCAGCTAATAACGGGAAACAACAATGAAGTCATCATCATCAAGGACATGAACATCTTCATCTCCAATGAAATTTTCCCTTCCGAGGTCTTTAACTATGTTTACGAACTCCATTCGTTTAGCGAGAGGCAAAGGGAGATACGGTAGACAGAAAACAGGTCTCACTACACCGAGCTGTGCGAGGGCGGTGTTTAAACCGATAGGGTTTGGTTCATAAAAAAGCCATTCCATTAGAGGTATGAGCTTTGAGTTCAGAGATGGATTCTTCCCTTCAAACATGAGTTCTCTCATTAAACCTGGAACCAAGTTGCTTGTAACTGAGATTACTCCAGTTGCTCCATTTTCCCACCTTGAGTCATGACATTCATCGTCATTTCCACTCCATACAACAATCCCATTATTTGTGTATTGCTCCACCCTGTCATTTCCAACGCACTCTTTAACACCTGCTAAATTGGGGCTTCTTGCAATGGTGTGTATAACGTTCGGTGGTATGTCTTGCCCCGTTCTTGATGGTACGTTGTAGATGATAGTTGGACCCATTGGAAGCACACTTTCGAAGTGAGCAACCATGCCCTGTGTGGAGGTTTTTCCGTAGTAAGGATTTATGTGAAGTGCTGCGTGCATACCGACAGCAAAGCCTTGTTCTGTAGCATGAACAGCTTCTCGAGTTGAGTTGCTACCGGTGTTGCCAATTACCTTGACATGCCCTCCAAAACAGTTTACTGTGTGGGCAATGAGCATAATGTGCTCATCCCAGCTCATTAACTGCCCTTCTCCGGTCGTACCACCGACGATTACACCCTCAACGCCATGTTCTATTTGTAGGTTCACTAATGAATCGTAGGCCTCAAGATCAAATCTTCCATCTGGAAGATAAGGTGTTTTTATTGCAGTTATCAATCTTAGAGACTTTATCTCATCAACACTCGTTCTGCAAGAAGAAAAACAATGTCAATTGAGACATGCTCCAAACTACTCAACAAATGCCTAAAAATGTTATAAAAAAGAGCATACTTCTGGTTACCTATTTTTCACTTCATAACTACGCATTGGAAGATGAAATTCAGAGATGATAGCTGCTTTAGGTGTACTCCATAGTAGAGTATTCACTGATTTATATCAGAAGAAATCAGTATTATACTAAACACAATAAATTTATTTCAGCTGGAAGAGGCATAAAAGGTTTTCTTATCATCAAGTAATTAGCAGAACAAGATACAGTTTTCAAAGACGATAACTTTGCCGGTAATGGCTAAGCGAACAAAACAACAGCACACTACAAAAGCAACCAGTTAAGCCTAAAAATTAACCATTTCTGATAGCAGCACTAAAGTACCTCGATGAGTAGTATCCTTTAAGAATGAGCATCCCAAAGCCAACGCCATCCCAGGAAAAACAGCAATGCGATCAAAATCACGACTGGAAGAAGAAAACAAATGAAGGAAAACTAGAGCTATCAGGCAATTCTCACACTCCGAGAAGCAGCTGCGTTACTGACAATACACGAAGAAAATACTCATGGATTTAAGAAACATCCAAAGACTTCAAGTTCTGCGGGTAAATGGAAGATTTAGAGAGTAGGGTTTCCGATACCTATCATGGCGGCGGAGGATTCTTCAGTGCGGCCCAAATCCAGTTTAGGGAAGAATACCAATAGATTTTGCATTTGTTTTTTATCTTGCACTTTCAGATAATCTCACACGGACCGACCAATTTCATCCTTAAGATTTTAAAAGTAATAATCCTCAAACTTATGTAATATAAAAAGAGTGATATTTGTAATTGGCGATATTTGAAATAATGTAAATACGATTCTCTTATAGTTTCAAAATTGCGTACGAAACACCTAAAATTTACATAATATGTGTTGTTGACTTTCTAACTTTTTAAATTTGTAAACACAATTCCCTTAAAGTTTAAAAATTACATGGTTGACCGTGAAATTTCAAAACCGTTTATATTTGACATTCACGTCCGTTATTTTTCTGAGTTTTTGCTTAATTGACATCGTTCTTTCTACATATTTAAATTGATCAATTTTGTTTACTGATTTGATATTTAGCCCCCGAACATATTAAAGAGTTAAGAATTGACCATTTGTCAAATTATCGTTATCGTATTTCATCGATTATTAATTGTTAAAAATTCAATGTGCGACACATGTATAATATTCATTAAGTGGATATTTAATTCTGAATGTAATTCTCATTTTGAATTTTGAAAGTCTCGATTGAAGTACATGAATGGTTACACATGGTGAATTCTTAAAAAAACAATAAATGTTGCACCAGTGAACCGAAATGCCGTCCAAATATTAGAGATTATAGAACGCATATTTATTTGGAAATAAAATCCTTATTTCCAGCATCATAAAAATTATCATGCAATATGGAATTTATATACGAAGTAAAATTATCATGAAATATAATAACAAAACATTGTAAGATAAATTAATATTTTAACAAATGGATGATACATATTTCTTCCGTACATATTTCTCTGAATCAATTCAAAACTCTTTAATATGTTATGGGGCTAAATATCAGATCAATAAACAAAATGGATCGATTTCAACATGAGGAAAGAAGGAGCTCAAATACACAAAAACTCAAAAAAATAACGGATGTAAGGGTCAAATATAAATAGCTTTAGAACTTTAGAGGTCAATCATGCAATTTTTAAACTTTGAGAGTATGATGTTTACAAATTTTAAAAGTTGGATGGTCAACCACACACATTATGTAAATTTTAGGTGTTTCGTAAGTAATTTTGAAACTATAAGAGAATCGTATTTACACTATTTCAAAGATGAGGATCATCCTTGCAATTTTCTCAATATAAAAACTATATGAATATAAATATTAATTATTAAATAGTAAAGAATGATAAATGATAAAAAATGTATACATTAATAAATTATGTATTTCATAAAAAATGAACTCACGTTTAGGGGAATATACAAATCGAACTAAGTCGAACCTAAGTGTTTTTCAAGGTTCGCATTCTTCTCGAAATAAACAAGGTTCGGTTTAATGCTCGATTTGGGTTTGAAAACTTACAAAATTATGATTTGAGATTATGTTCGATAGATCTCGGGTGAAATTAATTTAATATTATAATATATATTATATTATTATATTAATATAATAATACTATTCTTCCGTGAACCCGGTTGAATTTTTATAAATGTTGATGGTCGAGATTCGATTCATTAATAATTCAAACTTGAATTAAGTTTATATTGGACGACTTAAAAAGTCGTCCGAAAAATTTAAAAATATCGAGTTCGAACTCGTAACTATAGTATATGGGATAGAAAAGTTGAGGAAAAGTATATATTTCAATTAAATATCTACTCGGGCCAAGTTAATATATTTCAATTAAAGGGTGAGTTTTTTAGATAGTATCGTAACTTGTTAAAACGTAAAAAATAACATTAATTTTCGATTGATTTTGTTTTTGTCATGAATTAATTTTGTTTTAGAAACATAGCACTGATTTGCAGCCTGCCACGGCCAGCTTTTTTCGTAGCTCGGTTTCTATAATTATAGAAACCGAGCTACCATTTGGTTTTTTTAATTATAGAAACCGAGCTACGAAAAAAGCTGGCGTGACAGACTGCAAATGAGTGCTATGTTTCTAAAACAAAATTAATTAATAATAAAAATAAAATTAATCGAAAATTAATGTTATTTTTTAACAATATAACAAAATACAATGTTAGGTAAAACAAAAAATTCCTAAAAACCACCCCAAATTCACGTGATCTCCGAGATGGGGACGGATTTCACTTTATTTTCCTTTTGTTCAACTACTTCACCTAATATTTAAAATAACATTCCACTTTATAATTATTATTTCATTTTATTTATAAATTGTGAAAAACTTATTTATCAATTAAATAAATAATGTGAACGGAATAATTCCGTTTAGATATCCTTATGTCGGAATGCCATAGAGAAAATGCACCTCAAAGTTGTCAACTACTAGTCATGTCAAACTTCATAAATTTTTCAATTTCACACATCAATTAATAACTCCCATAATATAAATTATTAGTTCAATAAAATGAAACATATTTAATGATAAATAAACATATAATTTTTCAGGTTCAATGTGTTTGGTAGTGGCTGGTGACATAATATTATTATTGTATGGTACAAATTCCACTAATGCACAAATTACCACTATGGCCCTAAGTGTGAATATGATTTTTTATTAATTAATTTACTGTGTGGAAAATATTTTAAAAATTAATATTTTGTTTTCATCATAGTTTTATGCACTATTCCATTTGACTTATTGTCCATCAAAATAAATGTGTAGTTCTCATGTGAAATAAATATTATGTATTTTTTAATTAACTAATGTTTTATTTATTAAAACGTTTAAGTAGGTGTTTTAGTTTCAAGTTTATTATGAAATAATGAAATTACATTAAAAAATTTCGAATTTTATTGAATTTGTACATATTTATCACTCCATTTTTCTTGTAGATTCAATAAAAGCCGAAAAGTTGGATAATTTTCATTATTAAGATTGGTGGATGAACATGTAGAGTTGATGAGCTAATCCACCTTTAAATTAATTGATTATTAACGTTTCATTATCGTTAATGCTTAACAATAATTATAAAGATTATGTATTTTAGAGGTTAAATGTATTACTTTTTATAAAAATGTGATATAGGGATTAAAATATCAGTACATAAAACAATAAAATTATTGATTTAATTATTATTTGAAATTTATGTGGCTTTGAATGTTTCAATTACAATTACACGCTTATTATTATTTATTTAAAAAAAGACACGGTTTGTGAAAAAACAAATTTCTAGAAGACGAAAGTTCTTGTCCTCAGAAAAGAAGAAGGAAAGTTTGATTTTCTTGGCTTTATATATTCTCATGACCTGTCCTTCAACGACCATGTTCTTCTTGCTCGCTCTACACCGATGGCTATGGCGTTTTACCCATTAACTTTAGCTATCTTCTTCCTTCTTGCTACTTTTTCTTCTGCTCAGACAGGTTGCACCTCCCAGACCTTTTCCGGTAACAGTCGTTTTGCTTTCTGTAACGATCTCCCTCCGCTCAATGCTTTCATTCACTGGACCTACGATTCTTCCCAGTCTACGCTTTCTATTGCGTTTATAGCACCACCGGCTGCTCCTGCGGGCTGGGTTTCATGGGGCATAAACCCGACGGGGACAGGGATGATTGGCGCGCAGGCCCTCGTTGCGTTTAGGGATAACAGTGGTGGAATGACAGTCAATACTTATAATATTACGGGGTTCGCGTTGCCGGAACCTGGAAATGTTTGGTTCGAAGTGAGGAATTCTAGTGCGGATGTTTCCGGTGGGGTTATGAGGCTTTTCGCTACCTTGGTCCTGCCGGTTAATGGAACTACGACTTTGAATCAGGTATGGCAAGTGGGTTCCTCTGTAGTCGGTGGGGTTCCGGCCAGACATGATTTCCAGTCCGCCAATTTAAACGCCAGAAGCAGTCTTGATCTATTGAGAGGACAGAGCACAACCCCCATCGCCGGCGGCAACTCTAGAATTACAAACAGAAACGTAAGTTCCCAATTTTTCAAAATTAACCCGATCCACCATCGTTACTGTTTCAATTTCATTGTTAATCCCAGAAAATCGAACTGGGTTTTTGAATCAACCTTCAATTTTGTGCTATAATTGTTTCAGATCCATGGAATCCTGAATGCAGTGAGCTGGGGCATACTATTCCCTATTGGTATCTTATTCGCAAGATACTTGAGAGTATTCCCATCTGCCGATCCTGCTTGGTTTTATCTCCATGTATCCTGCCAGATTTCTGCCTACGCCATCGGAGTTGCAGGTTGGGCAACCGGCATGAGACTCGGTAGCGAATCTCGTGGCATAACCTACACCGTTCATCGCAACATCGGCATAACACTCTTCACTCTCGCAACTCTGCAGGTAAACAAAACAAAAAAACCATATTCTCAGTTGAATAAACAACTTCTAAATCTTTCTGTAAATGTGATTAGGTATTTGCATTGTTTCTGAGACCAAAGAAGGATCACAAGTATCGTTTCTACTGGAACATTTACCACCACGGAATAGGATACTCAATCGTAATACTCGGCATCATCAATGTATTCAGAGGCTTAGATATATTGCAACCGGAGATGAGATGGAGAAACGCTTACATTGCGGTGATTGCTGTGATTGGAGCAATCGCATTTGTGCTTGAAGTATCGACTTGGATCGTGGTTTTGAAGAGGAAGAAGAAGACTGGGAACTCAACCAAGCCTTATGATGCCAGTAACAATGGACATAACAGGCAGCAACATTCAGACCCATGATCAGTTTTTGTGTGATGTTATTACATTGGAGTGTTGTTGTATTAAATATATTGTTTGTTTTAGGACATGATTATGTTTTTTTTGCTTATGGTATTTGATTTTGGTTACTTTAAATAACGAAATCATTTTTAATGAATAAAATAATAAATGTAGAGAATAATTTTTTAAATGGAAGATCAAAATAATTTTTGGATAAAGTAATTTTGTTAAAAAATATTTAATTGAGAAAAAATGTTTCAATGGAAACTTTTGTTTGAACGTTTCATTGAAATACGTAAAAGCATACAATTTCCTTCAAAATATTTACATAATATAATAAGTATAAGGAATCATAGATATTGCATATCAATAATGAGAAAATGACATTTTTTACAAAATTAATTTGTAATGACATATTTAATACTAAAATTTTAAGATTTTTGTAAATTTAATCATCTAATATTGCAACCAAATCATATCACCGAAGTAGCAAAATCGATTAATGAAATTTAATTTAAACCGAAAATCTCAATTGATAAAATTGAAAACTTCGATAATCAATTATTTCATAGATATTAAATTTAAGAGATTGTTTTACCAAAATATATAAACTATGAGTATCAATCACATTTATCATAATCATATAACACAAAAATTATTAAAATTATGAAATTTTAGAGATCAAATTTGTGTTGCTCTTAACATTAATAAAACCCAAACATGTTAAACAACTTGATTTATATTAATTTGTACATAGTTATCAAATTAAAAGTTTGAATTTGAAAAAATGTTAAAACTATGGGAATATTTGGTTTTAAAAAATATTAATTAATTAATTATATTTTGCAGTGGAGATTGGAAATAGTCAATTGTAGCCAAAAGGGGTTATGAATTAAAAGTCCAATTAGTCCATCCTAATTCGTAGTCCCTATGAAGAAATTATGGGTATGTCCACACCTCAGGAGTTAGCTACAAACCATCTAAGTCAAACTTGTCCGCGCCGTAGCAGTCAAGTTTGAGTGCGTCTTGTTCAAATATGGGCCCCTACTCGGTCCGGTCATGATCCACTCACTAATAAATGTGGGGGTGCCTTACTTTGACTTGTTCACCCAACCTCAAGTTTGATCGATAGTTTTTATTACACAAATCTATTGAACCATGATAGATCGCTTGATAATTGGTCGAATTCATCCCAGAGTTGGTAAAAAACAAATTTAGGTTTTTATTGCAATTGTAGATTGAAATAGAGTTAATAGCCGTAATTTTTCGATAATTAAAAGGATTTAAATATATATCTTAAATTACTAATATTACCATATATTTATTTGAAAAAATCGAACAATCATCTTGACCATTATATCGATTGATCTTGACCATTGGATCAAGTTATATAAATGAAATAATATTTTAAATACGAACGATATACTAATAAAACCAATAGATATGACTTCTTTGTCACCATGAAGATATGTTTTATCAACGTATCAAATCGAAATAGATATTAATAAGTTATTGATGTTATTTGGAAACTTAAATAGTTAAAATGATGATCTTACTCTTAAACATTTATATATTTAATAATAATAACAAAATTATAAAAGTACAAATGAGTATATTGACATAAACTACTACATCGCATCATAATTTAGCAAATAAATTTTAAAACATGATTATTTAATATGTCATATCTATCTATTATCATACGGTAATTTTGAAAGTAAGTTCTATACATTAATGAATGTGTATAGTTCAACTTTCTTAACAGCCTGAAATGTGTACCAAATTTATATAGTTAGTCAAAGAAACTGTTGAAAGTGGTGACAATTATTGTAATTAAACTAGCATGACTAATGACATCATTAACATTAATGACATTAATAATAGTATTTAAAGTTGCGTTGAAAAATTATAATTATTTTTGGTAAAAATGACAAAATTATTCCTCTGTTTCTGTGGAAGAAAACAAATATTACATGGAATATTGAAAAACAATTAAAAACCAAATAAAGAAACAACTATGGGCACCACGATACCACATATCAGTATCCCACTAGCCGCTGCGGCACCGCCGGACGGCGGTGGAGGTGGCGGTGTCGTCGGACTTGGTGGAGTCGATGGAGAAGGCGATGGTGACGGAGAAGGGGAGGGTGAATGCGACGGTGACGGCGAAGGGGAAGGTGAATGCGATGGTGACGGCGAAGGTGAAGGAGTATGCGACGGTGACGGCGACGGCGATGCTGAAGGTGTAATAGAGGGCGATGGAGAAGGAGAAGGAGAAGGTACGGGTTCGACAACCAGAGTGCCGAAAGAGTTGAGGTTAACGGTGTTGAAATCATGTCTCTGAGGCGCATCGTTGGCGACCGTGCGCCCGACCTGCCATGTATGGTTCACCGTCGATACAGGCTCCGGCAACTCCAGAGTGGCGAAAATCGTCATCTGGCCTCCGGAGAAATCTACTCTCCTGTTCGTAACCCTGTAAGATATCGGGGTTGAGGGTCCCAAAGGACTGTAGGAAGCGAGATTGTACGTGTTCACGACGAGATTTGCGTTCGAATCAGTGAAGGCCACGAGCGCCTGGGTCCCGATCATACCTGAGCGTGTAGGGTTGAGGCCCCACCCAACCCATCCTTCGGAACTCGGCGGCGGCGCAGTAAACGCGACAGACAACATCGGATTTTGTCTTTCCGTTGAGTTATAGTTCCAGAAAATAAAGGCTCCCAGAGTCGGAAGATCCAAGCAGTGCCGGAAATTAGAGACGTCAAATCCTGGAGAACTGCAATTTGCTGATACTAGAGCCGGAGCTGTTATCAGAACTACGCCGGAGATAAGGAGGAGAAAGGCGGTTAATGGACCGGAAACCGCCATGGTTGGGAGTGTAAGTGTCATAACAGAGCTCTTTATATAGACCGTTAAAGAAGTTTTTAATAATATATAATTCCATAACTTAAATTTTATTACCAATTAAACTATTAGTGAATTTCCTAAACTACCACTGATTAAATTACATATTGAAAAACAGTGCATTATAATTTATCAACCTCACACTAATTGTTTTAAAGGGCATTTATGACAAAATATTTATTGGCAATCAAACCCAAACTAGGGTAAAAACCCACTTATATTTAATTCCAAAATATTCATATATGTTGTAAATTATGAGTTCAATATTGGATTTAGCGTGAAACATTACGGTTTTAAATTAAATTTTTTATATTAAAGTTTTAAATATATTTAAGATTAATTTTATTATTATAGGTTACCCAAATCCAACTCTAGAACCAATTAAAAAATTGTTAATATTTCAAAGTCCAAATGTCAACTCACTTCAACATATTGGTACACAAATATAGTTTTTTAACTTTAATTATTAATATAATATTTGTTTTAAAATAATTAAGTTATAGGCTTTTGGTGAAAAAATATAGGGTTTAATTGTTCTAAATAGTAAACAGATGTGCCATATAGTGTACACAATTATTTTTCGTAAGATAGATAAAATATAATAAAAATTGTTATAACAATATTTAAATTATATGATTCAAGATAATCATAGTTTTCGAGCAATATTATCGGCTATTTTGGTGAAATAATGTTTTTTTAAAAGGGTATAATTTTTTTATGCGAGTAGCGGACGTTAATTGCTTAAGCGGATGCTGTTCGCGGAACATGTCCGCTTAAGCTTGTCTCGTCAGCTTTCCGCGTACGAAGTCCGCTTAAACTGTCCACGTCAGCTTTCCGTATTTGCCAAACAATGGTGATGTTTCTATAAATTTGGAATCAATTTTATCAAAAATTCACATCAAACAACAACTACAATAATAATCGATCAAGGAGTATCTACGAAATTAAGGTGTATTTATATTTTGATATTGTTATTCAATTTATATTTGTTTAAATTATAAGATTTTGAATATTTTATTTAAATTACTAGTTATATTTTGTGTTTAACACGTAGTTCTCGAAGTCATGGATCACGAATGGGAAACATATTATAACGATGTTGGTTCTAGTTCTGGTGATCAAGGGGAAGGGTCTGGTGATAACGCCGAGCCTAACAGTGCCCCAAAGGAGGAACATGATAATGATGATATATATGAAGGTGGTACAAGTGGAGCATCTCAGAGAGTAGACCGAGGCAGTGGGTTAGTGCGACGGCTAAGATGTTCCACCAAGGAAATCAATGAAATATATGCGATGTTAGATGTGTCGTTGACACCGTCTGATCCATCGCTGGGGTTGTCTAGCCGTCGTAAGTACACCAAGTATGAAATTGATGAACCGAACTTAACTGTTATGATGAAATTTAAAATAAGTTTCATCTTTCATATTGCATTTCACATTTTCATATTCGAAAAAATGGCATTACAGAGTTATCGAGAGCGCGTCAGAGAAATGTGTAATCAAATTTGTACACGATGATTGCCCATTCAATCTGAGAGAACTATGTTGGGCACGTGATAAGATATGACAAATATCCGTATACGAGTATGACCATATGTGCGATAACATAGTGATTGTGGATGGTCACCGTAGCATGTCGCGGAATTTCATTGCATATGAGATGAAACATTTCATCAGAAATGATAATGGTAACATTTTATATTTTTGTCATTTAATATCTTTGAACTATAATTATACAAGATTGTGATGCGGATAATAAAGTTAAAACTCTTCATACTCATATGCGTGTGAATTATAGACTGACATTGAAATTCGAGCATGCGTGATATGGACTACAACGTGTATTTGAGATGATATACGGGTATTGGGAATTGTCAATGACAAAACTACCCAGCTCTATTTGGTGAGATGTTACACATGAATAATGAGACCATAGTACGATGGCAACTATACGAGAAAGATTTGGGACCGCCCAACTACATGATTCAGTATGTGTTTTGGTCGTTTAACCGTGTGTGGATGTATACCAATATTGTGACCCGGTTATTTCTGTCGACGGAACCCACTTGTATGCGAGGTACAACATTTAATTATTAAATTATGTTATTTCACTTTTATTTATTTTTTATCAATTGTTGATTTCATATTATAATTATATACGATATATAGGTACAACCACAAATTGTTAGTTGCTATGACAAAAGACGGCAGTGGCCATGTTATTCCTCTCGCATACGCTCTTGTTGACTCTGAGAGTAGTCAGGCCTGGACTTGGTTTTTTGAGATGCTTGACACGTTTGTTATCGGGATACGTGAGACTTGCATAATTTTTGATCCGGCAGCCGGAATCATATATGCAGTCAACGTAATGGAGACATTCCAAAATGAACACCTACACCATCATTGGTGTTTGCGGCACTTCTGTTCGAACATGTACACCGCATTCAAGAACACAGAATTGAAACAGATCACTTATCGAGCCGGTTCTTTCGAGCTGTAATTGGCGTTGTGAGATTTGTTCGGTGTGATTTTGTGAATGAAATCATACCATATTTATAAGTAGGTGTTGAGCGGATGTCGTCCGCAGAAAATTGACGTGAACAACTTAAGCGGACGCCGTGCGCTACTTACATAAAAAAATTATACCCTTTTAAAAAAAACATTATCTCACCAAAATAACCATTATCACCATATCCTAAAGGCGAAATTGCGGAATTGGGCTTAGTCATTTAAGCCCAATAACATTGGTTTTTGGTTTGGAATACAATTCAAGTTCGCGCCTTCAATTTCGCTATTGTTTCTCTCTTCAACATTGAAGCCGACTGCCTACTCGCATGACGAAGGATTCTTGTCTGAATTTCAATAACCCAATCAATGACGCTATTTCTAGGATACGATTTGCTTCATCTTCGAACAATCTGCTGATTTCCTCGTGGGATTCGGTTAGTGGGAAATCTGCTCTGGTTTTTTCAAATGCTTGTATAGGTTTTTATGAATTAGGTGCTGATTGGTGTCTCTGTTTCATGAATGTAGTAGATTCTTAGACTGTATGATGTGGGTAAGAGTGAAATTTTACTGGAAGCTCTTACTGGAGGGGCTGCGCTTTTGGATTGTTGTTTCGAGAGCGATTATGTTGGTGTTAGTGCTGATTCTAATGGCTCTATTCTCAGGTACTTTTTAAAAATCCGCATCTATTACCATGCTCAGATAAATCATTCTTTTCGTTAGCTTTTCACTCCCCCTTTATGAACGTGATTAAAAATTGCAGGTATAACCTTGTCACGGGAGAGAAAAAATCTATTGGAAACCATGACGATGTGGCAACCTGTGCTGAATACTCAGAACAGACATGTAAGAGCTCAAACATGTACAATCTGATCCTAATACATAAAGTATTGTTAATTTTGTAAGGATAACTTAATTCTATCTCTTTATTCAGTCACTTTTTGATCATTTATGTGAAAACAACAATGCATTTGAATAGTTTCTTCAAGCAGACTAGGATTTTTTTGTGGTTTTAGGCCAAATTATTAGTGCTGGCTGGGATAGTAAGATCAAATTTTGGGATGCACGTTCTTCTGCAATGGGGTCCTTTATTAACTTGGATGGACCCGTTGAATCAATCACTATCTCTGGCTTCAATTTGTTTATTGCTCTTAAATCATTGATGCATTCATATGATTTGCGCTTCTTGGATGGATCCCTTCAAACAGAAGAATCTAAAATTGGCAGTAATATAAAGTGTGTTCGTTCATGCTCAAATTTACAAGGTACTTTACTTCAAACTACAAGTGATCGTGAGCTGTTTACTAAAATGTCAAATTCCTTGTGATAACATTTGAACTATTCTTTTTTTTGCTCAGAACTGAAGTTTACATAATTCTGCATGATATTTTAATCTATGATCTCAGAGTTCATGTAATCTTGATCTTGTATTCGACAGGATTTATGGTTGGTTCCGTTGACGGGCGGGTTGCTTTACACTACTTTGGTAGATCTAACCAAAATAATGAAGGGTCAGCTTAAGTTTTTTCACTATGCATCATCTGACATGATAAAATGAAGTTTAAATTCAATTTCCATTCACTGAGAAACTTTAACTTGAGTTTCAAACTTCTTCAGATATGCTTTCAGATGTCATCCAAAAGCAAAGAATGGAAAACGGCATCTAGCAGTGGTGAATGATATCGCATTTTCTCCTTCGTATACGCCTTTCCCTCTTTCATTCATTACATATGTTTCCTCATGTACTGATGAACTGTGGCTAATACATCTCAGCTCGCCCGGAGTCTTTGTCACCGGTAGCAGTGACGGCCATGTTATAGTCTGGGACACCATGAGCCGGAAACGACTAAACGAGGTATCGTCTTCAAGGAAAATTTTGATTAAATGCTGATGCACCAATCCCTTGAATAGTTAACTGAAATTTTTGTTCCTGTTTTGTTTCTCAGTTGCCTAAATACCCAAATAGTGTAGCTTCCTTGGCATATAACCATAATGGGAAGCTTTTGGCTGTAGCTTCAAGCCATACTTACCAGGATGATGATGAAAGGTACTATAGTGAAAACTCTATTCGTATATAATGTTCCGAATAGCTTCGATTACTTGTGATATCATTTTTTTTTTCGATGTGGGATATTTCTTAATATGACATTCGTCGTTGTGAATTGAACTTGTTTTTATTTCTTTTCGAACAGAGATGAGATACCTAGGATATTCTTGCACCATATTGATGATATACACATGAGTTCGGTTCCTAACAATAGTGGCTCGTATTCTCGGAGAGATTAGTCCTTCGATTTAGTTTGTGAAGATATGTGAAGATGATCAAGAGTTGTGATGCATAACGACATCAAGCTTGTTCAAATGTTTTACCTTGTGATTTCATCGTATTATATTCGTTATATTCAATCACATATTCACGTGAAATTGTCTTTAAAATTTTAAAATTACAAAAAATAAAGAAATTTTATAATCAACCTCTAAAATATAAAATTGTTCATATAAAATTCATAAAACTGTTAAATGTTTAAATTTATTATTAATTTGTATTGAATTCCCAAAATAAAAAAGATATAAGGATTAAATCACAAAATTTTAAAAATAAAATCATTATTATTCATATGTTTATTGAAAATTTAGATGAGAAATACACTAATTTAAAACTTTTTGGTTGTAATAAATTTGTAAAGTCACATGCGATTGGCCCATTAAGAGAAATGATCAATAAAAACAAAGAAAATGAGTTTAACTTTAATTACTAATAGACAGCAAATTAATTTGGGCATTGAAAATTAAGAAACCTACTAAAAAGCCATGTGCAAACATATGGATAATGAAGATGTAATAACAAGTACATTATAACTATAAAAGCCAACTGCCAACGGGAAAGACAGAAATATAATTCCAAAATCATGTGCATCAACCATCAATTATTCAACAAAACCAATAAGGGACTGTTTTAATTCATCTTCCCAAATGTAATAGTACCTATTTACAGACATAAAAACGACCGAAACGAAGAAGGCGATCATGCCGTATGAGTGAGGTTGATGTTTCGATTCAGTTTCTCTAGAATGCTACTAGCTTTTCTCTTCGCTCTTGATGTACCATTCTGAGCTAACTGAGATATTGTTCTATGAGTAGCTTCTTCCTTTCTTAATTCTCTCCATTTCGATCGATCACTAAAGCAAATAGTGTGAAGGATTGCGATACAGTTTTCTGCGGTTCGAGCACATGATGTATCTCTTATTATATTTAGTAAGCAGGGAACACCTCCTTGATCTCCTATTTCATCAACAGCATTCTGGTTCGATGAAAGAACGGCGAGGATCGAAACTAGCTCATCGACATTTATCCGATTTACGATCTTATTAATAATCACACTCACTGCACCATCTCGAACTGCTCGTAACTTGTTTTCATGAATAATGCATAAGTTGAATATTGCTGAAGCAGTATCTTTCATTGCTAAAGGATTCCCTTCTTTCAATAAATCAATCAAAGCTTTCAATGCAGTAGATTTCCCGATTAAACTCTTATTTGAGTCGAGAGCTGATAATGTGAATAGGGTCGCTGCAGCATTTGTTCTTGTTTCAATTGTCCCTGTCGTAAGAGCATCGATGAGCAAAGGAATCACCATGGGAGTTTCAGCAACAAGCTTCTTGTTATTGTCATGAATTGAAATATTCAGAAGTATTGTGATAACATCTTCCTGGAGATCTCTGTGCAACTTAGTCTTCATATCAATATGAGAGAGTGGTGAGAGTAGTTTGAAAATTGTATCACGAGATTCGCCGAAAAGTATACGAAAAGACGGCATTTTCTTCGTTAATTGCCGCAATTCTTTAGCTGCTTGTTTTTGTTCAGACAATGTTGATGACATTTTGCTGAGCAATGAGAAGAAATAATCCCTTTCGCATTCTGTTAATCCATTATCATCGAAATACTTCTCATTATCTGGTAACTGAATCCCCTGTTCTTCGCACCATTGCGTTATCATCTCACGAATCAAGTGATTCGGTGTAAGAATTGTATGCGAAAGCACTTGCTGCGTTTGAGGGCAAGTTCTATTTCCATCTTTTAACCATTTGTCAATGAAGAGCCTGTCATAAGTCTGCAAAATTCATTTCAATCAACAACAAGTGAATTGTAATTTGAAAAACAGATAAGTATTGACACAAACAAATGATTATTGCAACAGATAATTGATAACAGACGAACTAAGCACAAAGTTTGATACCACAAAACATTAAATCTGGGAAGCTATGATTTATATGAAAAAACAATGAAAAAGGGAAAGGAGAAACCTGCCCATTTGAAACAATCACGGGGTCTTTCATGATTTCCCTTGACAAAGGGCATATAAACACCTCCGGCACCGACGCGGAGGCCATCTCAGTCAAACGAGAACGATGATTACGATTACGATGAAGCTTGGAATTCATTTCAAATATAGAAGAAAGAATCATGTGGGCTCTATCAATATCTTCTAAATTCACAATATCCTCTTCTACAATCGCCTGAACCACTCTCCGCAAGTCCCTTTTCAACTCCACCGTCTTTGCCACCATCGTCGGCGGCTCCTCCACTAACACGCCGCTATTAGCCATCACGCAAACGCGATAAAAGAACCCACAATTACCTCACAAAGACTCCACCTTTATTAGTTGGGTCGCCTTTAAGATTGGAAATTCTCTCCATTCTTCCTCTCCCACACCGTTTTAGTTGCAGTGCAGGAAGCGAGTGAAAGAAATGCGTGGTGCGCACAATAAAACGGACGGGGGGGAAATAGGGCCCACCCTTAAGGTTCAATTATCCATCGCCTGAAAGCTGGCATGCTACGCGTAATTGAAAGGTGGAGATTAAAATTTTCAATAATTACTGGAATAATTACGCTTTTAATCCTCCTCACGTGCTATTTTATAAAAATACCCACACTCAAAAATTGTTTTTGTCAATCCACCCATTTATAGCATAATTATTTTGTCATTTTTACACTTTGATGGATAGATTAACAAAAGAAATTTTCTGTTATGGATATAATGATAATAGAGACCTCCCTCACTAGCCTAAATACGCATTTAAATTTAAATTTTAAATATACTAATGTAATAGACTATTATATAAGAGAAATTAAATACTTTATCTATAAATTAATGCAAATGTTTAATTTACCACTTTGATTTTGTTAATCGTATTAAAATTGCAGGATCCTCAGATGACCAAAATAAGAGTAGTCAACACTATTTATTTGGTCATACTTAAAATTAAATAAAGAATATTGTAAGAATATTACATTATTTTAATAGATAAATTCATTTTATAATCTTTTTAAAGATTTTTAATTTACATCAATGTCTAAAAATCACAAAAATTAAGTATCTCAAATTCGGTTTCATGTACAATTAGATCTATATAGTCAAAGTTATATTTATAGTATAAACAATTTTTGTCATGTGATAGATATTGTAAGACTCCTCGGGTGTGCGAGAGACACCTTAGATAAATCTCAGCATCAATTATAGATGGTGAACGATGTTAAGTATAATAATTTATCTTCATTGTATGAGATATTTTCCCTAGCAAAATGGTAATGATTACGTTAGAACTAGGAAATTAAACGTTCACATGATGGAGTAATTCATTGATGGATAACCCATAGAGAAATGTGAAGTTATGGAAAAAGTAAAGTTATGAGTACTAGATGAGTGTCATTAAGGGTATAATATCGTGCAAACGAGGAGACATGTCGTTACATATATGGTGAAAAGTAAACATTGTTAATACTTTTATTTAGGTAATTAATCTCAAAACAATACAAATCAAGTATTCAATTCAATAAATTACAAATTAACAGCTTTAACTTTATATTAGTGTCAATTCTAATCCTTATGAAAGAAATTACCCTTAATTTGTAAATTTAGTTTATTTTATGTGTTCGATATCTATATTTATAGTTAATTTCATATATAAAAAATCATATTAAAATTATTTTCATACCCGGTGGTTTACGGCTCGTACGAGATGTATTGATGAAAAATCATCTTACATTATATCATTCGATACATAATCATTGGATTGTAACATAGCTTTTTTTCAGTTTATGGATCTAAAAATAATTAAAATTTAATAATGTTTGGTTATATAAAGGTTTATAAATATGAGAATTAACTTTATTTCGGTATCAATTGATATTACGGTTATAAAAATAATTTAAATTTTGGGTCGTATAAAAACAATGATATTTAAATCATTTAATATTTTGAGATTTATATATTATATAAGAAAGTACAACAAATCAAGTATTAAAAGTTAATATTGTTAATTTTAATTATTGTAAACATATTTATGCACTAGTATAAATAAATTATGCAAATAGAAAAATCTCCCAAAAAGTTTTTTCTATGAAGATTAATAATTATATTAATCTTAGAAATATAAAGTAAATGACATAAAATCTCCCAATAAAATTATATTATAATAATGAAATTATGAATAATGGACCTAAATTAAAGCTCCCGACACGATGACGTGGATCAATAGAGAATTTAACTTAGTGGACGAGAGTCGCTCAATCGTTAGGTCAAATGTGAACATTATTTATAATAAGCCAATTAATTATTCAATTACTATAATAAACTACAAATTTATAATTTCATAATCAATGGGAATATATACTCTCAACAGATGGTGATTGGAAACATATAATATTCATTATAGCAAACATATTAATGTTTGTTTTAATGATAAAATTAACTGCAAATGAGTAGGGGTATGATGAAAATCCAACCATCAGAATAACCGAGGTAACCGTAATCGAATTGATTTTTTGGTTATCCGAACTGCAAATATTTAATCGGATACGGTTTCGGATCGGATACGGTTTTTCAAAATTTATATCCGATCCGATTTTTTTATTATATTATCTTATTTTTTTTCTAATTTTATAAAGTTAAAACGATATATATAGTAAGACATTTTTTCTTATTATAAATTTCTTTATTCACTATTTTGTGATGATAAATGCTTATAAGAATTAGAGGATTTGAAAAGATCTATGTATGTATATATATATATATATCAATTGGTGTAATATTTATTTTTTTGCTAATATTAATGTTTTTATATTTTATTTTGTATTTTTCATAAATAACCGATATAAAAGAACATAAAGTAATCCACATCGGGAATTGATTTTCGAAATTTATATGTTTCTAGTAAATTATATAATTCTTCGGATATTTTATATTATTATTTAAAATGTAATTAATTTTATAATTATTTTATTTTTATAAGTTGTGATCACGAATATATAAGTGAATTATATTTATTTTTTGCAGATTCATGCACTTAGAAGAAAGAAATAATTCATTATTTATAAACATTTGTTTTAATTCAATTCTTGTATTGAATTCAAGTTTTACTTTATGCATTTTTGAAAATTTAGAACATGCGTTTTTTATTGTTTTAGAATTTGTATGTTTTGCAAATAAGTAACATTTTTTTATGATTAGTAATAATTTCTTATCATCAATTATAATTAAAAATTAAATAAAAGTTGTCACGAAAAACGAACTAAAATTTATCTAGCCATAAACGCAATAACGTTTGCTATGTACCCAATTCTAATGGGTAATGAATTTTAATGGGCCATTAATGTCCCATTTAATAAACGGACCGGAGCGTACCCAAAATAGTAAAAATATGGCCCAATTTCTTGGGGGCCAAGAATTTTCATGTACTACAATTATTTGAAGAAATAATAAATTGAAGATGTATATAATGAAATGGGTCCATGAGGGAATCTGGCAATAGTAAACTTGGTCCCCATTTGTACTGCAAAGATACTATAGGATCAAATTATTACATATTGGTAAATTATTCAAATATTAAAAATGAAAAATTAATCGAATATTCTAGTTAGTTTTTATTCCATTATAATATTGTAATTCTTTCAACAACTTTGCATTCCCTATGTGCATAAAAGTCAATAGTTGCAGTGATAATTTAGCCTATGTTATTTCATAATTAAATAATTTTTATATTATATCGGCTATGTTATCCACTTGCTTTATTTTATTTAATTTTGCCTATAGATACCGTTTTCTTCATTATTTGTCGATTTTGTAAATTAAAAATGTAAAATTTCTGCCGAAATGCAAATATATTATGTATATCATAATTTAATATAAAGTTTTCAATTTTAACTATTAAGTTTTCAGACAAAATAAAATTCAGGAACATGTTTTGCTTGTTTGAAAATTATTTTTGATTTTTTTATTAAATAAATTTAATCTTGTTTTTGAGGGCGCATGCTGTGTACAAAATTGAAGGGAAAATACGCGCGTTCCGTTCAACCTCCGGCGACCGGAGATATACATACAATACAGGTATAGACTATAGATAAAAACAAAAACCCACGCACAGTGTTTTGGTGTGAAGTGCAGTAAAAAGGTATACAGAAAAATGTCAGCACGAATTGGAAACGCTTTCCCTTTCTTCTTCTATATAGCTTCATAACCAGGCCCCCATTGGCCTTCCCTTTCATTTTCTTGCCCCAGAATACGTTTTCATTTTCCTTCATCTTTTTCAACCCCTCTTTTCTTCACCTTTCTTATGTTTCTTTTGATCAACGAAAAGAAATAAATACCTTCATCTTCTGGGTTCTTTGATCTTGATAATGGATAAGGGTTACTTTATTGAAGATGGGATTTCTTCTAATCCTCTGCATTTGGAAGATGTTCCATGGAATGGAGAGCGAGGTTTCTTGGATCAGGGTTTGTCACATTTTGATTCGTCGTTTAACTCCGGGATCTCGCCTGGTACTGTCGGAACAGATGCTTTCTTGTTGCCGGAGATAATGGGGAGCCAGGGAGGCGATGAGGTGGGGTTTCCCAACCAATTTGTGAGTAACGATGAGTACGGTAAGATGAATTTATCACCAATTGATCAGATAACGGCTCTTCGACCACCGTTGTCGTCGTTATCGGCCGATCCTGGGTTCTCTGAGAGAGGGGTTAAGTTTTCATTCATGGGTAGCCGGAGTTTTAAAGGTGCAAATATGGGCAATGTTGATTTAGGGCAGAGATCTCCGATTCCAATATTAGGGATACCTAGAGTTTGTAGTAGTTCTTCACTAAACAACTCTGGATCTCTACCGGAAAAAAAGATTCCAGTACAAATCCGCCGTGAGAGTGGGATTTCATCGTTTTCTGAAGCGAAATCAAACAGATTTTCAAGGTCTGGTTTAAGTTGTAATGATGACTCCTCTGTTTCCGAGCAAATGCAGAGTGCAGAAACTGGACAAAAAGTATCAAACGAGATGAATCTCAAGGAGAGAAAACCTGGTACGAGAGGGAGAAGAGACGAAGATGGGACCCTTTCATTTAAGGTACTCATTTACAGAGCAAATCATTACAGTTTAGGATGTCGTAAAACAACCAAAAACCTTTTTTCAGAACGAAGATTGTTCAAATTTGAAACGTTTGAAATCAGAGGAAACTGTAAGATTCCAAATCACAGCTAACGATCAACCAAAGATAGAATCTAACACAGCAAACGACAAGCAGAAAACACCCCAGAAACCTCCTGAGCCACCTAAGGATTACATTCATGTCAGAGCCAGAAGAGGCCAAGCAACTGACAGCCATTCTCTTGCAGAAAGAGTAATTTAATTCACCTTCTCGTAAATACCCATCTCCCATTTTGTCTAAAAATTTGTTTTTTCACAGGTTAGACGTGAGAAAATCAGTGAAAGAATGAAGCTTCTTCAGGATCTTGTCCCAGGTTGCAACAAGGTCTGTACATTAACTAATTCCTCTGTCATCTTGTCCAATATCAAAATTCTTATTGAATAATCTTCTTAGGTTACTGGAAAAGCTCTTATGCTCGATGAAATCATAAATTATGTTCAATCATTACAGCGGCAAGTTGAGGTAGTCATCAAAAATAGAAAAAAAACTTAATGTTTCATTCTCAAAATTCTTCATTTTTTACAGTTCTTGTCAATGAAACTGGCGTCGGTGAATCCCAGTTTGGATTTCAAAGATGTGAGTAATAAAACACGAAGATCATAGTCTGTGTAATAAAGAGTACTCATTTCAATGTGTTGCAGATTTACCATATGAATTCCCCTTCCTTTCACCATCAACAATTTCATCAAATCACCGGTTCCAGTTTACCTCCGGTTAGTAAAAATCAGATGATTTAGCAGTGTGATTAATCTTTAATTACTCTGTTTTAGCAGCTTCCTTCTTTCAACGAAGATGATTTACAGAGCATTGTTCAGATGGGATTTATTCAGAATCATCTTCCCCAGTAATTAAGCACAAAGATTTCTCCTTTCATCGGGATTAGCTAGGAAAGTGAAGACAATGTATATATTTAGCCAGCTTTCTTAATCCTAATCCATAATAACTCATGTAACAAAATCAAAGTTACTTAGCAAATTAATTGCAATCCCAACTCATCTTCATTCGATAGATCCATAACCCTTCATATATTGAATAATAATACTCATCGTCATCGATTAAGGTTATAAAATGGTGACTATTAGATAAATTTTTAATATTAATTAAACTTTTTAATATTAACTACTTTTAAACGTAACCGATTAACTAGACGAATCTCTCAATCGATCCTTTTGTTTTTAAAACATTGTGATCGATATATTCTATTGAATTGTAATAAAATTGGATTGAATTTCATGTAATGTTAAAATGTGTGAGGCCAAATGTTAGTGGAAGTAGAGATGATTATGATACAATTGTCATTATGCTTCAACTAACTAATCCCTATAGCATCTTGTCTATTTAATCTTTGTTTTATTTATTTCGGATACATTCGTTCGTGTTTGTATAGAAATAATATACTCAAACTCGAACATTTGAGGATATGTTTGTGTTCGTTCAAATTTTTATTCAGATTCGTTATATAGTTCAATAGTGTTATTATTTTAATTTGAAATACGAAAACGAACGAATCGAAAAATGTATGTTTATAAATTGTGTTTACCGTTACTAATATGACTAGGGGGCAATGGGGATGAATTATTTGTTTGTGTATATAAATGAGAAAGATTCTGTATGATTATCAAACAATTAAAAAGCTTATTGTATAATTTTCTTATAATTGAACCCTACATGTCTTGTTTTCTTTATTTTTCTTAATTTTAATTTTAATTTTCCATAATCAATTTTCAATCCAAGGCGAAATTATGTTTTTTCGTAAATTGGTAATTTGATTAAATTATAGTTATATAATTAATTAAAACAGTTCATGTTATTAATATTAGCCCTAACCTTTTCTTAATTAATTTCAAGCGTCGGTGGCTTACATCATTAACAATAATTAATTTTGGCATTAATGGTAATGTTTCACGAAAGGACCCTTGCCCCCTCATCCCTAATTAATTAAATTATTATGTCATTGCCAAACAACTTGTTCTATTTTTTTAGTAAATAAATAATTTATATGAATAATAAAACGGTAAACTTTAATGCTATTTAGTTCTACTATACAATTATGAAGTATGAGTGTGAATTCATAAGGGGTTTTTCTGATATCAAATAATATTTAAATATAAATAATGCTTTATTTGCAAATTTCTTATGCTTTATAAAATATTGATAATTTTTCATTGAAATATTAAAGTTTCAATGTATATTATGTATAATATTTTATTATGAAATTAATATCTAATTATGGCTCGTGGGCCTTTATTTTCGACATGTTGAATTTTGTTGGAATTGTTCGTCTGAAACTAGTATGGCTTGTTGGGCCTTCTTTATAGGCCCAATAAATTTGTGGCCTTACCTCTTACTAGTTATATGGGCCGATATTTTATTATAAAGGAAGTTCAGTGATCTGACTCAAGTTCGGATAGATCTGAATCGATTTAATTCGGGTTTGAGTTTATTATTTTAAATTAAATATTATTTGTTTTAAATTTATATTTACACATGACCAATTTAAAATCCAATAAGTTATTGAAAATAACATATAGTGTTCTAAATTATTTATTATTAATTTCTTATATTAACTATTTATCTAATAACTGAAATACACCATTTTGAAAAGCAACTAAAGGACTTGAAATTAATTATTTCTCGGTCAAAACTCAAATAATTGAAAAGTGTGACTCTCTTTGTAATTTAACAGTTTTACAGCTGTGATTGTGGAATGCCAAAGATTGTTCTAGAAACTTATGTAAATCTGCTGAATTATTCCCACTCTGTGCCCTTCAAGGTTGTTGCGGACTCGTCTCTCGCGCTCTTCAAGATCTGCCGCTAAAGGCTACTGTTCCTGCTCCGAGATCCTATCTCGCTTCTGTTGCAGGAGTTACGGAGGATAATTTGGGTATCTATTCATTTCCCGGTAAGTACCGACTGATCCTTTACTTTTATTGTGCTTGAATATTTATGTATCGGAATTAGTTGGTTATGTTTGTGCACGAGTGATCTTGTTTTGATGGGAAGTGGATTTGATATTCTTGTTTCTTAGGTCTGTGTTCGAGGCATTTGTCGATGGCGGCAGAGATCGAGGCAGTGGCTACACCAGTTTCTGCGCAAGATGTATGTCTCTTTATTTTTGTTTTAGGTTTTCTTGTTTTCGTTTGCTGGACAATTTTTTTGTTTACGTGATTGTGGGTACGGTGGGACGCAGGTTGCGAATGCTTTTGTGCAGCAGTACTATCATATACTGCGTCATTCGCCTGGGCTTGTTCATCGATTTTATCAAGAAATCAGTAAACTTGGACGTCCTGAGGAAGATGGTTCCATGAGCGTTACTACCACTTTGCAAGTAATCGTTTTCATATTTTCAATGTTTAGTTGTCTGTTGTTCCTCGCTGTCTTATTTCCGTTTTAATGTAATTTATTTTCTTAAGAATGGTGACCATGTTCTGCGATTTGATACACATAAAAAGTGAAGTTTGTAGTATGGAAACTTGTGTTTAAACTGCTTTTTTTGTTTTTTGTTCATTACAGGCCATTGACGAGAAGGTCATGTCACTGAACTATGGAGACTTTGGAACTGAGATTAAGTCAGTAGATGCGCAAGACTCCCATAATGGAGGAGTTCATGTTCTTGTGACTGGTTACATGACTGGGAAGGCGAACACTCTCCAGAAATTTGCTCAGGCATTCTTCCTCGCTCCTCAAGACAATGGATATTATGTCTTGAATGATATGTTTCGCTGTCTGGATGATAACCATTTGAATTCACTCTTGGTTAATGATACTGTTGTTCCAGTCTCTGAAGATTCTGGTAAGGATTGCATTTATCCTATGATGCACAGATGTCGTTTTACCATTTTTTTAATTTATGTTGACATTTGCAGGTATCCTTCCAGTTTTAGAGGACAATCTGTCTGAGGAAAGTAATCAGTCTGCTGAGGAAGCTATGGCTGAAGTTTATGATCCACCTCAAAATGGAGATGTGAACATCGTTGAAGAAGAAGTCCCAGTGGCTGAGGTTGTTGATGAAGTTCAAAATGATGTTCAGAAGGTTCTTGAGTCCGATGCCAAAATAGAGGAAGTTCCGAAGAAATCATATGCATCCATTGTAAGTTTATGTAGCAGCGTAGTATTCTACTTCAAACTCTTGTATTGTACCAATTCTTTATATTTCAGTCTTTTGATGCACTACATGTTCGGACGTAAACCTGTGCAGGTTATGCACCTCAAGGAAACTGCCACAACCTTTTCTCCACCACGTCCAGCTCGAAAAGCTATTCCAAAGGCTTTTGAACCAGTTAATCATCCAGTTGCCCCTGCTACAGATGGACCTGTTTCTGGTGTGGCTTTAGCTGAGAATGAGAATAATGAAGAGGGAGAAGGTACAAAATTTCGAGTCCTTCCAACCTTAATTTACCACTTTGTGCATCTCTGAAATACATAATCTCTCATGTTGTGATTCTAATGGATGCAGCCGATGGATACTCTATCTATATAAAGGGACTTCCAATGAATGCTACTGCCCCTTTACTTGATGAAGTATTCAAAAAATTCGGAGCTATCAAGATTGATGGAATTCAAGTTCGAAGCAACCGAGTATGTACTAGAATAATAAATAATTCACATTGAGTTCTTTTTATTTTTCTTATTGTACCTCTGAAAGTTTGCATACTTCTATTACAGCATCAAGGTTTCTGTTTTGGCTTCGTTGAATTTGAGGACGCTAGCTCCATGCAAAAAGCTCTCGAGGTATATCGTCTATTGCAGAATAAGACCTCAAGTTTCCAAATCTGTCATACTTGTGCATATATTGAAACAATGTTTATTTGCCTATTTATATGCAATTTTGCAGGCTTCCCCTGTGGCGATTGGTGGGCGTCAAGCATTTGTGGAGGAGAAAAGATCCACAAACTCTCGAGGTAAATGCAAAAAAAGGAATTGGCATGAGTTATAGCAACTCAACTCTGTTAATAGAATTTTATTCGTTCTTACTTTACTTAAGATGTTGCATTTGCACAGGAAACAACAGGGGAAGATTCCAGTCAGGAATGGGATCTGGATTCCGAAACGATGGCATGAGAGGCCGTGGAAGTTATGGAGGCGGAAGAAGCTACAACAATAGACCTGATTTCAACATCAGGAATGGCTCTCGTGATATGTATCAGCACCGATCGGATAACTTCACCGGTAATGGCAGCATTGGTCGTGTGTATCAACAAACCGGCAGTGGATTTGCCAACGGTAACGCAAAAAACATGACTCCCCGTGTTACTGCTACTGCTAGTGCTACTGCCAAGGAATGAGTAAAAGAGTATTTGGGATCGTAAGAAACTCAATTGATTTCACTGCAATTTGAGTGAGTCTTATTTCTTCTATTACTCGCTTATTTGTAGCATTTTTTTGCGGGGAGGTATAGCTAGCGCTTGTTTGGTATTTGTATGAGTTTAGAAGGCTAGTTCAATTCTTCACATGCTTCCTTATGTTTTCTGGGGCAACATTTTTCAAACGGATACTGGGTTTCCTTTTATCCCGTTTCGCCATTTCCCTTATTAAATTATATTGTATTTTGTTTGAGTTTCCATGTCATTTTAAAACATTAAAATGTGTTTTTATTATTAATAATATTGTAGATTTAGTTATTCTAATATTTTTTATGCTATCATAAATTGGATGGATTTGTTTTGGTCTATCAATCATTATGTATTTAAATTATGTATATGAGGTTAGTTTAATATATATATATATATATAGTATTTTTAATTAATTAGCGTTACATCTAACTCCATATTTTTTCGTTTTCCAACTCACTAATTACAAAATCATATTTACTGATTAAAATATAGGATGCGATGCATATTATTGGTAGCATGCCGACCCGACCCGACCCAACTTGTCTATACTTGGAACCGTTTAATAGGCTTGACACTGTGACTTACCTAGTAACTGTCGCAGTTGTCATGGACCTTCTTGTTGACGTGCTTACTGTGGAGCCATCTGTACCCTTTGATTGCCTTTGTCATCTTCGCCAGTTTCCACCGCCCGATCCCCAAACTCATTTTTCCGGCCGATAATTTGAGTGCCTGTAAGCAGCAGACTTCCACAGCGCCGCCGTCATCTTCCTCTTCCACCATTACTTTCAGTATTTCATTCCTCTCTTTCGCCGCCGGAACATTCCTCTCCAACTCGTACACCTCCCACAATGAGTCCATCCCGTCGGCGGCTCCACAGCCGCGCCGGTCCTCTAACAGCTTGCATCCCAACGTCCTCTTCCACTCCTTGTCCCTTCTCTCAAACGCGTTACAGCTTTCCCCTTTCACCATTTTCTTGACAAAATCAGAATCAGACTTCATTAAAATGGAAGCTCTGATATTATTATTTCTGTGATTACTTCCAACCGGAGGGGCATTTTCCGGGTCCTCGCCGGATTTAATGCTTCTCAACGACGAAGTTTTCTTCTTCTCCATTTTATCTTGAAAGCTTTCATTTTTACAGACACTGATCTCTTCAGAAACAGCCAATACCCCACTAAAACCAGAGTAACTTTCGATCTCCATAACAGTTGATCCAAACAGGAATTCAAAAACTCCAAAATCCTCAAAACTCAGAATCTTATCACTCAAACGATCTTCACATGAATTCAGTTTCACAGCAATAGCATAAGCACATGCAATGAGCAAACTAACCTTGCTGTTCTCTGTCAAAAACTCTTGCAGTGGGAAGCTGTGAGCGGTGACGGCAACAAGACAAATGGTGAAGAAGAGAGGGGAGAGAAATGAGGTGAGTTTAAAAAGATACGGGAAGAAGAATAACAAGTAAGAGAAGTAGAGAGGGTTGAAGATAATGAAAGAAATGAAGAGATATAAGTCAGACAAGAGAAGAGTTGAAAATTTGGTCCAGAGCTCCTCCATTTCTGCAGCAAGAGATGAATATTGTTAGAATGTGGAAGAAAGAAGAAGAGACAAGGTGTGAATTATGACAATTCATATAAATAGTGAATAAAAAATGTCCTGTTTTGAAAGCAATACTAAGATACACACGAATGTGAATTCAAGATACTTGTAGCTCATCTCATAAAGTAAATTAGGAATCCAAAGTTGAGCAACACACTTTTGTTTGTTTTAAAGTCATGACACGTACGATTCATGCATTTATGTAAGAAAATGAAGTGTAAATACCTATATAGACTTGGCAGCACTCCATGTCAAATGTAAGAACGAAGTTTAGTGAATCCTGAAATGAAAGGTTCAGTTTCCTTACAAAATTACAGAAAGCTGTCAACTGAAAGACTCAGAATATGTAAAAAGCATATAAAGCCGGGGACTTCATCTCTTAATTGCATGTAAAGACAAAACTGGGGAAATGTAGAAACATAGCCAGTCATAAACAGTAGTATTATACTGTTGTTAAAACGTGAATCAGTACAGCAATGACAAAATACTCAAGTTTCACCTTCTGGTTCATGGCTTGGAGTATGCCTGTAGATACAAGAATGTGTATGAGGAAAAGAATAGAAAAAGAACAGTAGTATTATAATGTCGTGATGCTTGATAATACAGTAAATAAAACATGAGGTTGATTGATGATCATTTTAAAGGGGAATTGTACATTGAAAAAAGGACTCAAAAATCACATGGGAAAACACTCTATTGCTACTCAATTACATTACTAACTTATCCCCAACACCTTTAGGACTACACCCACAAGCTTTATCAACATAGGGACCCCCTCGATTGTCTGCTGGTACGTGTAATGTAGGTAAGAATAATTTACTTTTCTAGGCACACACCACATGGTAAAAGCAAAAAGCTATTCTGGGTACGTGAAAAGAAGCAACGCTGAATAATTCAAGACATGGACCATGCTAAGCTAGATCGTGTTATAACAAAGCATTCATCATTGAATTCTCTTAATAACTCAGTCGCAATTCACAGAATGGGAACTGAGTCAGCTAATAACAACAATAATCAGGCATTCTTCCCATTGATCGAAGTAAAAAACAGAAATCCCAAGCAATCATACGAGATGGATATATCATGATAGAACCAATCAAACGTGAATATAGGTAGATTGATATATAGCGTAAGACAGCAGCAAAAGAAACTAAACCAACATACAAAATGATATCGTGTGACAAGTCAAATGTCATCAACAATTATAGTTACAACAAACAGGTAAACTCTCAGTGACACCTCACAGAAGCTAAAGCGCTCATTATTCCGTCATAACAGGCTTATTCTCGTTTGCCTTCGGTCTCTGCTCCTTAGGCTTTTGATCTTCAGTTTTCCTGCTTAAATGAAAAAACCAGTTTCACAATAAAAATTATGTCTTTAAGTTACTAACACAAACAAACGTTCCTCTTAAACGAAATACATAAACATCAGACAAAAAATTTAGATCGAACAAAATCCACTTCTTTCTGAATCGTATGATGCAGAATGAAAAAAAAAAGAACTCATGAGGCAACTACGCAGACAAAGAGAACAAAACCACCAGAAGGACAAGGAAAATTACTTCTTATCCGAAGAGCCACCCTTCTGGCTGAGGAATGACCGGAAAAGTGGAGAATTCACATCGTAAATCATTATGATCGGTCGGGTTCAACGTCGCCGCCTCTAAATCTTCAAAGTTGAAACCCTAATTCGATTCTTCTCCTCGAAATTACAATCCTGAGACAATTATTGCAAAAATAATGAATCACACTCTTATTTGGGCTATCGGCCCACTAATTTATATCCCAGATTAATCGATATATACAATTTAATAAAAAACACTATTTACACATAATTTTATATTAAAATATGGTAATTTAATTTAATGAAATCACGACAACTTTTAAAATATTATTATTTCTAATGGATTTTAATAATTTATGAAAATAAAATATACAAAGAAAATGAAATGAGGGGGGAGGGAGGGCATTTATGGGAATTAAGGCCATAAATTATGCAATAGGGTTGGCAGGCTATGATTGGGCCGTCGGCCAATATTACAGGTCACCAACCGGTAGCCGGTAATTGATTACATGTTCAATCTAGTGAAATGACGCAGAAGCCCCTATTTACCGTTACCTGCGCTTCACTTACTTTTGGTAGATTCTAGGTGAATTTCCAAAAGTCTCCCTCCCATTTAAGTTTAAAATCTTAAACAATACCTACCACTCTATATAAAATATATAGAGTGAACATTTTATTGATTTCAGATATATAGTAAAAGTGAACATTTACAAATTAATCTATAATTAACTAAGACAACTATAGTTCCATGGAACTTGGAAATGATAATCTATAAAAGTTTTATCTATAATAATTAAAATTGATCATTTTAATTTCCGTATTTGATTTATTCTATTTTTAGATAAAAGAATCAAATTGAAAATATCAAGATCTTTAATGATTAAATATAAATTTTATCAGATTAAACACAACATAAAAATGTGAAGAATACGAAAATAACGTCTATAGTCCCCTAAACTTTGATGAATTTAGTAATTTAGTTCCCAAATGTTTTTTTTTGCATTTTTAATTCTTAAACTTTAAATTTTTCTAATATTCATCTCCAAAATTTAACAGATTTAATTCTCAAAATTCAGAATTAGTCTCCAAATTTTGAATATTGCAAAATAGGTTACACATAATGCAAAAATGGCCACAAACTTTGTTAATTAATCAAAATTAGTTCCATGTAATTTTTCACTTTGTTAAATAACACCGTAAAATGTCTCACTTGTTATTATTCTTTAATCGATGCACTTCCATTTGTGTCTTCAAATATGCGAAGGATAATGAACGCAAAACTTGACACGTACACGTTAGAGACTAATTTTGCATTCAATTAGAATTACGGAGATCGATTATGTCAATTATTTTTTAGGGAATTTAATTGTCAAAACTAAAAACTTTGGAGATCAAAATTATCACAAAAATTGAACATTGAGAATCATTTTGATAAACAATATAAAATACGAAGACTAATTTTACTTATACAAAACTTTTGGAATCATTTTAAAATTTGTCAAATTGATGAAATAATTATTTTTGTATATCACCCGTAAAGAATGATTGAACAAATTTCATATATAAGAATCAAAGTTGACATTAACCTTATGTTGTATATTTTTTTGAGATGCAAAATGTAATTGTGAAATATATGTAGGGGTAATTTGGTAAAAAGAAAGAGGAATAGATTAGGGGTAAATATGTCCCCGCAGAGATAATTGTGTTAGATAGAAAATGCCTGCTTGTTCAAGCGTCAACTTTCCTCTGTGTGTTGTGTAAGTAATGTGTCTCCTCTGAAGATAATGAAACTCGAAGAAAAGAAAAGGTGGTAGATGCATGAGTAAAGCAAAGCAAATACAACAAGCCTGCCTTTGTTTCCACGCATCCCCCGCTTTACTTTCCCTTCTTCTCTATGCACCTCTCTATCTCTACTTCCTAATCCTAATCGTGACCCACTTCCTTTTTTCTCATACCTTCTTGTGATTCGTGTTCGTTTATCGTATTTTTGTTCTGGTTTTGTCAGCATTCGTTGACTTTACTTGGAGAATTAGCGTTGGTTATTGTTAAATTTGTTCTTATTTTGAGCCCAGTTTGTCGGGTTTTTTTATTCACGATTTAATTGTTTCCGTTGTGCTGATAAAGTGGGTTGACTTGTAAATCTTCAAATAACGAATTATTTGGGCAAAACACACAGAAATCAATGATGGGGTTTTTGAGGGATTATTGTTGTTTGAGAGTGGAGAGTTGACCAACCACCTTTTGCTATTTTAATTACTTCTTGTCTTTTTTTGGTAACATTCATGTTTTTTATGTGCTTTCTGGTATTCTAGTTAACTTTGATTTGCTTCTTACAGCAGAAATGGTGAGCATTCGAAGACGAAAACTGTTAGCAATCTCCACTGGTATTTATTACATACATATTCACTGTCTTTTTTTCTTTCATTTTGCTCTCTTCTAAGTGCTTTAACTTATGTAGAACATGATGATGCCTCAAGAGTGAATCATCTGCCTTTCAAGCGTAAACAAGTGAGATTATCGTGATCGAATCTCGGGTGATTCTTATTATTTTTGTATCGTTGATATGTTCTATTGAATAGGAGAATGGGATCTGTGTATCTGCATCAAAAGAGCAGCAGCAATTCTCTGGTTAGTTCTAAGTTGATGCTTGAGAATATTGCTTTGTGTTGCTTCACAAATGTATATAATTCAATGATTAAAGAAATAAAACGGAGAAAGCGACACCCACGGAAACATGCCGAAAACCAGGAACCTTGCATTATGAGGGGAGTATATTTCAAGAACATGAAATGGCAAGCTGCAATTAAAGTTCACAAGAAACAGATCCATTTGGGAACAGTTGGATCACAAGAGGAGGCTGCACGATTATATGACAGGTTTAGTAATACCCGATTCATCGAAATGGATACGGGTCGTGACAGTTTACGTTTATATTGAAATGGTTGCAGGGCAGCATTCATGTGTGGAAGAGAGCCTAATTTTGAACTCCCTGAAGAGGAAAAGCAAGAGCTAAGTAAATTCAGCTGGGATGAGTTCTTAGAATTAACTCGATTGGCAATTAACAGCAAGAGTGAGATTGCTAATATGTTAACCAAATATCTGCAGAAATTAACGAAGTTTTCTCTGGTTTTACAGAAAGCCAGAGAAGAACGGGTATGACTGCTAAAAGTATGGAGACAAAGAGCATGATGATTGTACCATTTGAGAAGACGAAGCTAGATGTTAGCAGCCTCTTGAACCAGATTTCTTGATGGTTTTTCAAGTGAGAAGACAAACTGCTGCATTTCGCTACAAAAACATCAGTCGCATGATTCAGTATTCTCAAGACTAATCTAATCATTCAGGAAAATGTTGAAATCTAGGGAAACTTCATGAAATCAGTATTTCTAGCCTGTAACTGTAATATTACCATCTCAGAAACAGTTAAGAACTGTGTTATGAAACCAAGACACTGACTTTTCACAGAAAGTACAAGAGCAACAGGTCAGAGGATCTAGGCTGACTGTAGGGATGATCGGGAAATGATCCTTCTTCCCAAAACAAAACAATCAGCTTCATCATTACCTGACCCTCATTCCTCCAGATGATTCATAATCCCAATTCCTCACCGTCTTCTTCATAATACTCCTCCCTCACTCTATTCTTCCGATAATCTGACCCTCCACCACCGCAAGGAACCATGAATCCCAAATACCACTGCTTCAAATTTTCAAATGCAGGATTTCGGTTCAACCTAATTCTTATCACCGGCAACAAAAAATGAAATTCTTATACCTAATTCGCAGAACATCTGAGAATCAAGCTTCATCGGTGGATCACCAGGCAATTGGCTAAAGTAACCATTCGTAGATCATTCTAGCATGTTTCGGCTAGCGTTCATCCCTCCGGCGAGTGAATCAATGGCAAACCCTACCTCCCCATTAAACATCAATTTTTAATAATTTAAAATATATTTCCCAATTTTATTAATAAATATTATACCATCATCATAAATAATCTGCAAGAAAAATGTACGCACGACAAAATCATGAATTCAAAGGAGTTTATCTGTCAATCTGATCATGAACAAGTTAACAGCAGAAGCCTCAAGAACAATCCACGAAGATTCAAACATCTCGTGAAAGTAATCAGCTCCGGTCTCCTCCGCCGCACTTCTAAACGCAATTCCGAACGCATTCCCTTGAACAGCACCGAGCCTCGGCTTACCACAAATTCCGACAATCAAAACCTTAGTTTTTTCATCACCAACATAACAAACACATATCAATGGCTTCATTCTCGCACCTCTTTCTCGTAAAGCATCATTAAGAAAATACCCAAATTTAGTTAAAGCTTGAGGATGACATAATAGCTTTGTATCTGCTGAGTCTTCAAGCTTCACCCAACGAAACTTGCTTCCACTTCTGATTGATCCTTTCTTTGTTATAGCTGTGCTTCCTTGTCTAAGAAGAGATCTTTGTACTTTTATAGCTTGTCTCATTCCTAGTTCTAGCTTCTCAAGATTGTTTATAGTTAAAGCATCATATGCAATGCCGAATTGCTTCGAACCCGAAGAGCCATCTTGTTCAACTGATGACTCTAACAAAGCTGTAACTCCATAGACAACATCTGCAGCTGATACTTTAGAGCTATAACCATGCCACAGTAAAAAACCTCTGTAATAAAAATCTGTAAGTCCAAATTCAGGTAAATATTGTTCGAACATATCCTTCATTCTCCGCTTGATCTCGACGCTCATATACTGAAATTTCTGTTTACATTCTTCTCTAGCAAATCCCATTCGGGCTAACAGAAGCTGCATCTTTTTTAAACCATTGGCACTCCATGTTTTCAACTTGGTAGCTATATAAGATGAACATAACATTGAATCAAACAAATTCCATTCATGTAATAACATTAGTCGTGGCTCATCTTCGTAAGTGATTCTCAAGGTGTCAGCTAAGTTTAACTTAGTGCCATCTTTGAGTCTGATAGAAGTTGCAGAATCTAAATTTGCAGAGCTATTTATGTGCTGTTCAAGTTCCATTACTCCAGCTTGATACCTCTCGTCTGTTAATCTTTCGTGTACGAATTGATCAGTTAACGACACACAAGCCAGCCAAAGCAACTCATTCTTATTCTTCCTTAATGAGTGAGATAATTCATACATCAAGCAACCTGATGGCTTTCCATGAAAAGTTCCCATGAAATAGTATTCTTTCTTAAGCTTTTTGTAAAGCTTGATGGGGTTATTCTCGTTTTCCTCTGAAACTCTTCTTCTTTTTCTTCTCCCAGATCCATCTTCACCATCGTTATCACTCGCACTATCATTTTCATCGTCACTGTCTGAATCACCTTCAATCTCACCATCACTATTCAAATCACTTGCATTTGCTAGTGCTGATACATCAAAATCATATGCTAAATCTGCCTGCTGTTCATCATCTCTAGTATAAAGGACTACCACACGATCATTTTTGTTGCTTAGGTTATGCAAATGAATCGGTCTATGACTATCAACAACGAAAACACAAGCTGATGAACCAATACCCAGTATACGTCTCAAATCTCTATGGCAACCCCAGTTAATCAATAAAATAGTAAGGGGCTCATTTGGGGATGAAATCAAGTAAGGCTGTATACATTTATGTATTTCCTCAAAACTAGACACTGGGTAACACGCATATCTTATTGAATCAGATTCAAGAACATTCCCAATAATCTTTAAAGCGCATAAAGAATCAACATCTGAAGTTGAGGGAAAAATTAACAGAGGTGCAGATGAAGCTGAAGCTAGTGCTGAATCCTTCAAACGAAAATAAAAAGAGTCAACACTTACCTCCCTAACCATATCCCCTGAAAAGGAGAACCAAGATCTCAACACTGGCAATCATGGGGAAATCCTATTCCACCTTGGCATTGTATCAGACTCAGTGTTTATTGTAACAAATTGCCCTAAAAATCCAACATCAATTAAAACCTAAGCAAGATTCCGACTTGGGTTCACTGTTAGCTTGCACTGAAAAAAGACGCAATTCGCCAAGATCTGCAGATGCAGGATCTTAATAAGGGTTTACCAGATAAACAACGGGAGTCTTGCTCTTGCCCGGCTTCATTTTCAAGATTCTTCCTTAATCCAAGAGGAAAACGAAACAGAGAAGACGAAGAAGAAGGAACAAGATGTGGGTTTTGTTGTGAACAGATTTAAAATTTAGAACGGATTTCAAGATCCAACATTGAAAATTTTCGAAATTTTCCTTCAGCCGCCAAGAATTGGCGCTGACAGCCTGATTTCTTCTGATTTCCGTCAAAAGACTGTTATGCCCCCCATTCTCACATTCTGTATCTACCATACACGTGTACGTCCAAAATTCAAAAATTTGTTGATTAGATAGAACTATTAATGTCTCCAAGGCTAAAAAAGACAATCGCAATAGCAATCCAGATATACCCAAATTTTGAATTTTGTGGGGGGGGGGGAAATTACCATTTTGATTTTTTAGGAAAACATCAAAAAGACAATAAAATGAGTTTAATGATATGTAATAAATTAATCAATATTACCTAAATAAAATAATTTGTTTATCGATATTAATTTGATGATAAGAGCCCAAAGAAAGGATTGGAACAAGCATTTTGCAGCTCTAGAGCAGCCAAGTTCAGCAGCACCATGTCAACATTTTCTCTTGAAAGTAACAAGAACTCGCAATCTCGGTCTCTCTCGAACCCGCAGAGCTCAAGAAACTCCACTCCTCCAGTGAACTTGCCAATGCGCTCCTGTTCGAAAACAGCATTGATCATCAATATGGTGTAGCCAAGGGAATAAACAAACAGCTTCAAGGAACCAAACCTGAAAAATGGGATTTCTGATTCTGATCCTTCTGAACTTCTCTTCATCAGGATTATTCACAACGTTTTTCACACAAATCCACAGTGTTTTGAATGCCATCGTGGCTTTTAAATGATCATTCTGATTAATAATCAGTAAATTGGATCATGAGAGATCAGAAAATTTGGCATCAAGGGGAGTGAGCTACCTTGGTTTTGCGCTTAAGGGATCTTAAGCATTCTTGCATATGATCTCGGATAGAAGCGGTGTTTCGAATCCCATGATCCTGATGCAGTTTCTGATGAGTTCTTTCTCTTGCAATCCTCTCTTCTTCTCTATCAGCTTCCGTCTTCGACAGATACCTGAATCTGTATACAGCAGAGGAAATGGAAATGGAAATGGAAATGGAAATGGAAACTTAAACATGAACTATTATGTATCATCCAGACCTCTTCTTTTGGTTTTCTCTAGTTATTTGCGACAAATTTCTTTCGCTTGAATGAGTTCTTCCCTGAAGCAAAATAGGAATATTTGTCAACAAAGCGATACGAGTATTAGTAAAGATTCATATGAAGTTTTGTTATTGATTTGCACCATCTCTAGATGTCTTTCAGCTTTCTGCTCTTCCTCTATTTTCTTTATTAGTGCTTCGTTTCTGTAACAATAGAGAAAGGAACACCGATAATTGATACAGAATCAAGTTGAAAAATGATTAAACTTTATAGGTTATTGATCAAAATAAATGACTTCCAAACACAAAGCCTACGATCAATAAGGCATTGATGGTGAGGGGATAGGAAGACAAACCTTAGATTCTGTGCTTTAGACTTCACAACATCTGAAATATCGAAGGAGCCGGTTATTTCGATGATGCGATTAGGCTAGTTATTGCAAAAACAGTGAATGAGTAAAATAAAGTGGATGTTCTAACAAGTGAATATATGAAAAAAGCATCAATCGCACAAACCATTTGAGCTTCATTTTCAATTTCTTGTTGAAAAAGCCAATTTATGGCAGCCTCAACAGTTGAACCACAACCGCCTAAAGAAACACAGATATCCATTAAATGAAATAGCTAAAAGATTAAATAGCTAAATAGTTATTTACAAGCATAAACAGCCTCCGTGGCTTCATCCATGGAGAATCCCATGGCTTCAAGTTCATCAATCAATATCTTGAAATGATCCACATCCATCAAGCACAGAAGAATCCTAGTCTTAAAAACTAAGAAATAAGATCCATACGAGGATGCAACGGCACATAATCAAGTAAAAGATCAACAAGAAATCAAACCAGATGGTGGTAACGTATGTATCTTCCGATTCTCAAGCCTTGTGAAGAAGAAAAGTCCATCAGAAGACTACGAACAAAAACCCAGATTCCTTTCCCTCTTACTCAATCCAAACCAGAGGGAATCATGATATTTAATTATTTATTATTTTAAAATTAAAATAATAAATAAAACGTTTAATAATAAAGAAAACGCATATGCTTAATATGATTCCCAATTTGGGCCCCTCGCTCGCAGAGCCCAAACCAATTTCTTTTAAACACGTGGCTCCTCTCCCCCTCCAGTCATTCATGGCGGTTCTTCACGGAAGGCCTTCACTTCTCATTTTCCGGCTCCCGTCGAATGCCCCGCCTTTTAATTCTCAACACCCGCGGGTCTTTTCTGACCGGGGTCCGTACTGGAATGGGAATAGCCATGTAAAATGCTTGTATTTCATCTTCTGGTATGAGAAATTTTTTTCTGCGTGATTTGGATAATTTCTTAATTTGAAGTTTGTTTGCGTAAGGGTGGTTGATATAGTTGTTGGAGATTATGTTTACGTTCCTAGTTCTCAGATGTGGATATCCGGGTAGGCAATTGCTATTCATTAAGTGTTGGATAATGGGCATTAGAGATTTTTACTATATACCGCGTTTTTTCTTCCAATATTAATACATGTGATGTTGTTCTGCGTTAATGTTCTGACATCTTGTGGCATCGGGTATGAAGTAATAAGATCCCGAAGTCCTATATTTTATCACTCACCGAGCGCAAGAGGGTCAGAAGCTTTCAGCATTGGAATACGGGAAGCACTGATGCTGCAGAATCTGATGGAAAATGGGACCCCGACATTTCGATTGGGAGTTTAGAAAACAAGACTTCTGGGAATAGTTCATTTCTCTCCAAACTAGGAATACTTATGGGAATTGCTGCTGTGATTACACTAGTATATTTTAGCTTAAAGCCTCCAAGTCAGGTTGTATCATCTGGAATTCAGTTCTTCCCAGACGGCTCTTCTCCTTTGGCCCTGGCTGCAACTTCCACAGGTTTTAGCTTCCATATTTTTGGATGTAGAGTAATTCTTCCTGAGTATGCCCCAGGGTATGTTTCCCTACGTTTCAGATTTTATCAAACTAAGTTGTTCGTCAAAACTTTCATTGCAATATTTCCATCTTAAAGAAAGAACATTTCTTTTGTTACAGATGGACCTACTTTTGGTTGTTAATGGCTGCAGGATGTGGACTTTTTATTAGTGAAGAGGCTTTGAATATATGGGTCAGTCCTTCTACTGGTACTTCAGTTTTTCATATTACTATACTTCCACAGCTCTGCAGATCTCTCAGTATTCTCCATTTTTATCAGATAACTTGGAATCATAATGCAGGTTGGCATCACATTGGCAAGATTACTTTCTGTGGATGGGACGTGGCAATCTTTACTCGAGTCATTTTCTAGAAATTCCCCATATATCATATCAACTATTATATGGGTGTACTGGTAAATATATCAGCTATGTTTCGTGGATGCCTCATAGACCTTATACGAGTTGGTTCTACCATTTTTTTATCCTTTTTTTACAGTATGTTCTAACATCCATCTTCCTGCATAAATTTCTATTTTTTATTGTCTTTCATTTATCTGCTTGGGAGTTTTACTGTTTCCACATCACTCAATATGTAGATTACTTCTTTTAACATCTTGAGATGTATATATCATCAGGGGAGTAACTATCAGTGACATGATACCATTTTTTCTTGGGAAGCTTTTCAGACGCTCTACAGCATCCGGTGACATTGTTTCAAAGGTTTGAACAATTAATGTATAAATGGCGAACATGAACATATATGTGCACACATGGTGAATGAGTCTCCTTGTCACCATAGTTGGGGGTTGGCAAAGAGAAAGCTATGAAGATCACAACATCAGTACAAAAATATGGAAATCTGATTGGATTTGGTGAGTATAGCTGAACTTTAAATCTTCTGATCCCTTAACAGGATGGAGCTAGATGTCATGCCTCCATAATCCATAAATGATGCGGTTTTTGGTGATGAAAAAATTGGACTCCGGGCTTGGACTATTAGAACTAAGAATTATGGTTTTCTCCAACTTCCCAAGGATGTCAAACGATTTAATCGATACCATGAGTTAATTAAGTGGTCTATGTGTGTCTTGCTCTGCATGATGTTCCTATTGTGCTTCTCATGTTTCTTTCTATACCCAGTGGAGCGATTTTCACTTGGCATACGAAACCCTACAGCTTTTCTTGCTGGGGCGATGGTCAGTATTTATCCATTTTTTGAGCATTATCTTTCCTTTCAAGTTCTTAGTTTTTTTGCTCCATTCCCATTGCAGGATGTATCACCAGAGTGCTTCTTCGCTGGTGTCTGCTGTGGAGGACTAATCACACTTCCATTACAAGTAATTGTTGATTCCCATTATCATCATCTTCCAATGAACTAGTTCTTCGTTTCTGGAGCTACTAGCGTGTATCCCTTTTTCCGCTGAACAAGCTTTCCCTTGTTTCAGTTAGCAATCGGATTCTTTCTGAGAGAACGCCCTCTGGTCGCTGTTGCCACAGTTGCAACTGCAGTGGTACGCTCTTTTCTTATAGCAAAATTGAGTAGAACTTTTCTCTGGAGGAAGCTCTCCCCTCATATTTGTCTATTCACAGGGAATGTGGACTGTATTTCCATATGCCGTGGCTGCTTTAACCGCTCTTGCATTTTACTTGAGAAGCCGTTACTTCAGTTAGTTCTGCTCGTTGATAATAAGCATGTACCTATGATAAGGTTCCACCTGCCTCTCAAGTCTCAACTACTTGTTGAGTAAGACTTAACCATTTGGTGGTATACAGAGGACATTGTGATTCAAATGTGTAATATGCAAACATGGTTTTTTATTCATTAGTCATTACACCATATGCTCTGGAATTCTACACTGTTAAGAGACTCAAAATTGTCTTTTTGCGATACATTTTTATCTGGGTCAGCCTCCTTTTCGGCTGCATTTCACCCCATCACTTCCCTCTGCTTAAACTTGAGTAACGCCGGGCTGGATGACTGACAAATTACCGACCGGTTGGTTAAAGCTCAACATTAACTGATTCAACTATAATGAAATTGAATTGCAGGTTAGGTGGGCCGTCAAAGCTCACCAAAAAACTGATGACCCCATAACGAAGAAGGATGGTTGTTTCAGAAAGCTGCAATTAACCTCTGAAAAGTTGTAGAAGGTTAGTATTCTTCTCTTTTCATTCATGATTGTGTTGGTGTTATTGATATTAAGTACAAAATCTGGGAATTCTAGAATCTACCGGGCTTTCCTTAAAATCAAGTGCAATTAGATTTTTGCAACTGGTTGTCGACTTAACTTTTTTTTCCTTCAATTTCCAAAGGCGTTTTTTCTTTTTCTAGGGGATGGGTATCTCCCACCAAACCTGCACGGTCATCAGTGGCATTTCTTTTATAAATATGCCTCACCAATGCCCATTCTCTACGCTCTTCAACGATCCACCTACTCATCTTTCCATATTTGCATTTCATTGACCTTTCAATGGAAAAAGTTTTTACTTTGGCGGAGGTTTCCGAGCACAACACCAGCAAGGATTGCTGGCTTGTTATTGGTGGCAAGGTATTGGTTTTCCCCGTTTATTGTTGAAGAAAATTTAGGCTGTTTTATACTGTTTCTTTGATGAGTCTATTCTTTCCTACGCGATCTCTTGACATTACAAAGATTCAATTTTGAAAATTGCAACTCCCCTTGGTCTGTTTAATTTACATGTTGAGAAGCCCCACTTGGATTTTGGAGTTAGATTTTTTATGGGATACTCGGGATCTGATGCTATGTTCTCTGTAAACACTGGTTCTATTGCTTGGGTTGTGTAGGGTTTATTTGAGATTAATCTGTGTTTTCAGGTTTATGATGTTACTAAATTCTTGGAAGATCATCCTGGTGGTGATGATGTACTGCTTTCTTCAACAGGTAACCAGTTTTCCCTCATCATAAACACGATCCTTTCTTAATGTTGCCTGTTTTCCTTTGCGGAGTAAATAATTTTCCTTAAACGTTTGTACCGGTAGCTCTGAGAGAAAATCCAACTTAAAGGCTGTTACCTCTTTGAGGCTTTTAGATGATAAGCTTATTCTGCTTGCAATGCTCCTCATTTTTGTGCATTTTTTTTGTTGTGAAATGTGGTGGTGTGCACGACACACACATACTCGTCTTTCGGAGCTCCAATTCCATTAGATTGCACATGTTATACTTGCCGTATTTCAAAGCTTCAATGACAACAGATTGCCCATGTTATACTCGTTGTGTTTCGGAGCTCTAGTGACACCAGATTACGCACATTATACTGACCATGTCTCTGAGCCCCAATGCCATTCGATTACACATATTATACTTTTCATTTGTCTTTGCATCATTAGATTACGCATGTTGTACTCATTGCGTTTCGGATCTCTAGTGACACTAAATTGCACACAATATACTGATCATGTTTCGGAGCTCTAATGCCATTAGATTACTCATTTTATACTACACATTTCATCTTTTTTTGCATCATGTCGTATTTGGACGCTCCAATGCATTAGATTGCGCATATTATATATACCTCAGATTTCATATGTTTTTTGCAGGAAAGGATGCAACTGATGACTTTGAGGATATTGGCCACAGCGCTACAGCTAAAGCGATGATGGAGGAATTCTACGTCGGTGACATCAACATATCATCTATTCCTACTCAAACAAAATACACTCCTCCAAAGCAATCTCATTACAACCAAGACAAAACACCACAGTTCATCTTCAAGATCCTTCAGTTCTTAGTCCCAATCATCACCTTGTGCTTAGCTCTAATCATCCATTTTTACTCGAATTCGTCTACCAAGTAAGGCTGAAACAAGATGATTCTCTTCAACTTCCATTGACTTGGAAATATGTTATCCGTGTCTTCTTATTTGCCATGTTTTTTGTAGCTTCTTTTGTTATCGACATGACATAAGATTTTCTAGTGTTTATGAATATGGTGAAATGTAAGGACTAAAATGCAATTTTAAATAGGCGGCCTACGGAAGCCGCATTCTTTAATCACTACAAATATTTGGTAGAATTATCTCTTCTTCCGTCACGTTATCTCCCATGGCGGTCGCTTCTTGTTTCTGCTATTTCCTTGTATTTTCTCTTTTTTCATTGTGCTCGCATTCGGCTCCTACGGTATACGATATTCTCCCGAAATACGGTCTTCCTAGCGGGCTTTTGCCTGATTCAGTTAACAATTACACCCTCTCTGAAAGTGGAGAGTTTGAAATTGATCTTGATAAATCCTGTTACACAGAATTCGAATACTTGGTGTACTATGAGAAAAGGATTACTGGTAAGCTGAGTATGGGATCTATTAGTGAGTTGAAGGGGATCAAGGTTCAGAGATTTTTCTTTTTATGGTTAAATGTCGATCAGATCAAAATCGATTTACCCCCTTCTAATAGTATTTACTTCACCGTCGGTATTATTGATAAAGAGCTTGATGTGGATCAGTTCAGGGTAGTTCGTTCTTGTCATGATAAGCCATCTTTGACAAGATTCTTTCAGGTGAATTTTTGATTTCGTACTTTCTCTGGCTTATCGGGAAATGCATTTATGCTTCAATTTTGTTAACATGATTGACTGTGATTTCCGTATCTGGAGATTATTGGGAACAGCGTGTTTGTTATCTTCTGTATGTATTTGGTAATTTGATGCTTCCTGTTTCTATGGCATGTTGAAACTATGGTTTCCTTGGGCGTTTAGTCAATGCCCTGCTTCAGTTTTGTGTTCTTCTTTGCTGCAGTTTAACTAGGAAATTATGAAGATTATTTCTTGCACAGATTTGATCCCAAATTCACCAAACTTTATGTTCATCTTCAACTTCTAATTACTCAATCTCTTATGTTACATTGCAGCCTCCAACACCATTATACGATATCGACATGCTACTAACCGAGTAGCCATCTAAAGCCAGTGCCTTATATTGGATACAGTCTCCAGGGAAGCTTTATTTTCACCTATATATAATCCTGGAATGAATCAAGGAAGTTGCCTTTTATGCATCTTTGTAAAAGCTCCATATGATTCTCTGTTTTGTGACTGTTTACTGTTATAGTAAATAATCCGTCATTGTAAATCATGAGTTTTCCCTTCTTTCTTATCAAAAATTGAGTGTTCATACAAATGTTGACAAATTTCATTCATCTCTCACAGCACAAGACAAGAGGCCTGGGAATGATGATTTCTACACAAGTTTATATGCCTCCAAAAATGGTAACATTATGTATCTCATACTTGCAGCACCTGACAGTGAACAATATGGCTCTTCAATCCACTTCTTCCAGCAATACTCGACCACAGATTTGTGAAAATATTGCTCCTGATGTACCCTTTACCAGCAATATTTTCCCAAACCTGAGGATCTTGTCGATCCGAATTCGATATATCTACGATGCTAATGCTCATATTGTTACGAATTATGCAGAGCTTTCCATTGAGAGACACAATTGCAGCAGCTTCAAAAGCACGAGAATTTCCCATATGAAGCTTACTGTCCATGAATCTGTTCCAAGACTCTGTGTCTTGATCATAAACTCTCAACTTACAACCATCACGACAATCCAAAGCATATAGCTTCCCATTCATGGAGATACTCGGGTTACGCCACCCAGAAACCATCCCATCATTAATCGGAATCCACGAATTGGTAACCGGAGTATATGCTTCGGTGAGAACCTCACGATGAGATCCGAAACCTTTTAAAAACCACTTATCATCATATACAACTCCAATGAAAGGAACCATAGCAATGCTCATCTCAGCAATGAAACTCCATCGGTTTTTATTCGGATCGAAAACTTCAGCGGATCGTAGAGTTCTATGTATCCCTTCACATTCGCCTCCTGCAACATAAAGACAGTTGTTTATAACACAAGAACCGAAGAAATGTCGTCTACGAAGCATATCAGGTGCTCTATGCCATTTATTTGTTCTCCCATTGTAAAATATAACTCTTCTCATTGATCCCTTGAGTGGATCTTTACCACCAAATAAGTATAAGTGACAGCCACTGAGAACAGCACATCCGAATCCGAGAACTGAACTGTACTCGATCGGAACAGGCGGAAGAGGCTGCCACATTTGGTAAATTGGATCGAAAGCATGCCATGAAATTCGACCTTCACGGTCTCGTTTGATGATGTATACCCATTCTTCTGCCATACCAAGACTTCTTCTTAGAGAATAGAAGAAATTACCAGATAAAAGCTTGAACCATCTTTTGCATACAAGACGAAGCTTGTTATGTTCTAGACGAGGGACACGAATTAGACAAGCAATTGCGAGATCATCTGGTAATCCCGGTACAAGAGATGGTTGTATTCGGGTTCTCTCACGACGAGAGTTTTTAGTCTTGTGTGCACGAGGATTAATATCAGGTTGAATACATAGCTTTGAACCTGGTACAAATTTAGTAGCACCAACAACTGTTTTGAGCCCTGAATCAACCATACAATAACATGATACTGAATCAACCTGCAAATACACATTATTCAAGAACGATAAAAATTGAATTGCATAAAGAGGTGAAGGGCGAGATAAGACTCACCAGTGGAGCATGAACTCTGAAACCCCTTTGTGCATTTGCAGACATTTCATAAGCTTGCTCCATAAATCACAGATCAGGAGCTTGGAAATTTCAGAATCTAGAAATATAAGGAACCCAGAAGAATACGAGAATAAAAAGCAAAAAATTTCAACAACCCAGAAGAAAACAAGGAAATCCCTCAACCACCATGAAAGCCCTCCTGCTTTTTGTTTCCCCTTCTAGAAAACCAACCGCCCAAATTGACGCTCGAGAATCAAGAGTTACGAAACGGAAAGGGCGTGAACCATTCTCTCGGCTCTCTACACTGCACAATTACAAGTATCAAAATCGTGCCCAAAAAAGAAAAAAAGGTTGTCGCTTCTCTAACCCCAAAAGAAGTAAATCTGGCTAAAGTGAAGATTATTGCTGGACCAGTCATCTTCCTTTTACGATCTTGCGTTTACTTTCCAAATTCATCGGCGTTAAAGGTATCCCATGCCAGACAACGAATCGTTCAACGGAAACCAGAGAAAAGAAAACCGGTAACAAGATTCCAATTCAAGTGGAGCTTCAGACTAAAAGTCTGTTCAGTTTTTTCAATGTACACTTTAAAGCCTCAGGTCAACTCAAGTCATTCGAGCTTTCGAAAGCATACCGTAGAAGAAGAAAACGCATAAAAATCATTTAATCTTAATATTGGATAACATTTTTCTATATTCGAATTGTAGATATTCATATTGATACATATAAAAGTATATTTTACAATTAAAATTATTAATATTAAGTAATTAATCAGATATAAAATATAGTAATATTAATATGAGAAAATGACTATTTTAATCTCATAATTTACTGATTTTGGTAAATTTGATGCTCATATTTTGAAATGATATATTTAATTTCCATATTTTATATCTTTTGTCATATTTGATCTTTTAGATTTGCAAAATATGATTAATTTAATCCTCAAAGTGGCAAAATATGTTCTCTAAGTTTGAGATGAATAATCCTCACAGTTTACATATACTGGTAAAGTCAGTCCTTAAAGTTCATAAATTATGGCAAAATTAGTCTTCGACCAATTTTAACATCGTTAGGGTTAAAAATTGAAAATCCTCTCGGTTTTGACATGTTTACCTGTTCGAATCGAAACATGTAAGAAACCTATCTGATTTTCATGACAATCCGAAATTTTTATTCTGAAACGGATCGATATAGCGACACGTTTTGTATACTACACAGTGACGACGATGTCTATTAATTATTATATCGAACGTTGACGATTACATATACTAATTGCATGTTCCGAAGACTTAATTTGTCAATCCAAAGTTTGGACTAAATTTTTTTAAATACACCAAAATTAAATGATTGAAATTGACTATTTAAACTTTGAGAACCTCAGTTGCCACAATTAAGTATGGAGACCAATTATACCACATACACAAATCTTTAGAACTGGTTTTGCCAAACCCACTAAATTATGGGAATCTATTTTGCCATATTAAAACTTTAGGAACCTCAATTGCCAAAATTAGCAAACTACATAGATTAAATTTGTCAAAACTAGGAAATAATGAAAACTAAAAATGAGTATCGTCCATATTAATATATTTAAGTAAACATAACTAGTTTTTTACAATGTTACCACGATACGTGACACGATTCATGACACGACATGATTCCCGATTCGTAGTGCGCAATTTTTTAGAGAAGCCGGACATATTCGTTAAAGATTCGTAAATTTTATAATTATATTAGTTATATAATTTATAGTTTTTTTATAAGTAAAAACAATCATAATTATTGATAAAATATATTTTAATCATTATCAAATTATAAACATAAGATATAATAAATAATTTATTATCAAACTAAAAAACTAAAAGTTTGTTAATTTTAAAATTAATAAAATAATTAAAAATCGATATAAATTACATAACTTAACAAATTTATAACATAATAATTTAGATTTCTTATTTATTTTTTGAATTTTATCTTCTAACAAAACTCGATCCGAGAATCGAAAGAGAATCGCGATTCTTAAAAAATTCAATTTGTAGATTCATGTAAAATTAAAGAATCCTGCTAACCGTCTTTTATTAGTACGCTAATCATAGGGCTACTTCATTAAGAATGAATAAGGCTGCCCAAATATAATTATTTTGTTTTTAAAACTAGATGGGCCAACCTCAATTATATCGATTTTCTTAATAGATTTTTTATTTATTATTCTTTTTTTCTATAAAAAAGAGGCAGTTGTAGACTTGTAGCTTCTGATGATCTGCGTTACTCCGATATATTCAGTGGGAGGGTTGTGGTAGATTGTTGTCGCAGTTTCGAATTCGTGCTCGAGTACTTGCGATTCAGGTATGGTGTTTGTATCAGAGAATTTTGAACAAGTATGTGGTTTAGGTGTCGTTATTGTGGAGCGACTTACTTGTGCAATGCGAATTTTGATCCTAATATTGATGATTTATGAAAATTTTCCTGAGGTTTTGATTTTGTTAACTTTTGCTTTTATTGCATTGAACTTTTCATATTTGATTCGTATGAAGTGAATCCCATTGTAGTTATGGTTGCTTCTATGTTCCCCAATTTTTTGAAATAAATTGGATGTGGGAATTAATTGGTATGCAAAAATGTGATCACGCAAGGAGTTCTAGGTCTGAATCTTGTGTTGAAAATTTTTTGTAAATGTGCACGTCTTTCAATTATGGAAGGGCAGTTCGTACTGAGAGTGCCACCGGCTGTGGCCGAAAGAATAGAGCAGCTCTTAAATGAATTTGTTCCAATACTTGATTTTATTGAGTATTTGGCTGATTTTGTTATCCACGTTTTATATGTAACAGAGGATGGAAGAACTGGAACGTTTATCATTGGCAATGGCAGTTTCTCTGCATCCCTTTTGGATCTGCCCACAGTTGTGGAATCATACAAGACTTATGATGATAATTTTGTAATTAAAACAGCGGATATTGGTCAAGTATGGTGATTTTTATGAAATATATATTTGAAATGTGAATAGATGTCTTTTTTGCTAAACTTTGATTTTAACGTATCTTTGTTCTTCCAGATAATGATGGTTAGAGAGGAGGGTTAGAGTACAGGCATGGACTTACACCACCCTTGAGGGATGCTCGAAGGAGAAGATTCTGCCGGGAACCAGATTTAAATGTAATATATGCAACCCAGATTACTTGTTTAAATGTTTGATAACATGATAATGTTTTAGCAAACTTGAAGACATAGCTTAAATCTAGTTCTTGTCCTGCAGCTGGAGGTTGTTTGTCATGTAGAGAAAGATTTGCAGAACATCATGGCTGGAGGAACAGCTGAGAGCATCAATATCCTTTTTTCATTATAATTAGCACTGGTGCCTGTGCTTTATATCTGAACATTATTCCTTGACTGATCAATTACATGTTGAAATGACGTAATCTTCCAAAGGGTGGAGCAGTTGCCGATGGGAGTGATTCTGGTGATACTTATGAGTCAATTTGAAGGAAGAAAGCAAACTTGATTCTTCCAAATATTAGCAAACTCGTGAAATATTTGCTGCAGGCTAAGTCATTGCAAATCACAAAGTATATTGAATTGATGAGCAGAGAATGGAAGCACAAAGCAGCAGGAAAATACACAAGCATAAGGTACAGTTTCCCATTCAATCAGACAAAACTATGTTTAATATTACACAGTAAACCAGATTTTGCAGTGTCTGGATCCAGTTGGGTGGGAGCGGATCATTTGTATCCGCCTTCTTCTTAATAAGAGTAATCTGCTCCAAGTTTCTCACTCTGTCCAAGCGCAGATCAACAATCTCCTTCCCAAGTGCACAATGATCACATTCCCAGTTAGCTGAGGTTAGTGTTAAGATACTGAATTTTGTTGTTGATTTGGGCTTTAGTTAGAGGCATTAAACAAGCTTTAAACCCTATAATCATTGGTTATTAGTTCAAATCCTGATATAAAAACATTGATTAAAGCTCAATTTTTCCAAACTTTTCGAAGTTGAATCAAATTCGAATTATTCGAACATTTTTAATTTATTTAATTTTACTATCTAATAATATTATTTTGTATATATATTTAATTTTGATAATTGTAACTCGAAATAAAACAGCATGACCTGACTTTTAATTGAATCAAATTGAAAATTTAAAAATATATTCCTTAGTTTTTAAACTCTAGAATTGAACTTATCTCGTTTGAGCCAAAGGGGTCGGGTCAGTCGTCAAGCGTGTATACTGGGTAGCTCATTTCCCACACTCCACGCCAGGCTAGGTCTATCATGGTAATTAGGGTTAAAGGTTTTAACTTTTCAGCGGGTTTGATTGTTAATAGGTAACAACGGATTGGGAAGAACGACACAAGACGGTTTGAAGCCTTAGAGGGATTTTGAATTTCCTAATGCATGCGATGACGAATCTGCACACAGTGTACAATAGTACATGGATTGAGTTAATAATTGTGATGCTATTTTCGCCTTTCTACGGTTTGAAATTTGATGTCTTGGTGACGGGGGCTATTTGAGCAGTAGGGTCATGTTTTGCACAGTTTAATACAAGTGTGTTCATATTCTCTGAGGTATTATTTGATCATTTTTTGTTCATTTCGATGCAGTTATGTGGGCAATCATTTAAGTATATAGCAGACAAATTGAAAAAATGTTCGCATTTGAGGGAAGTGGAATCATGGTATTGCTTTATGTTCAAGAACAGCGTAGCTCAAGATTGCTTTTTAATAAATCAATACATCACATCTTGTTCCCGTGTTGGCAGCATACATTCTGCATCCCTTTCCTTCTTCTATTTGGATAATCCTAACATATTTGTCTACAATTCTATGTTTGGAGCACTTTTAAACTCCTTTCAACCTGTTGATTGTTTATGGCTCTATGTTGGTATGCTTAGGAATGCTGTAAGTCCTACCAGATACACATTTCCATCACTGATAAAGAGCTGCAGATTTTTATCCTTTGGAGGTTTAGGTGGATGTATACATGGCCAGGTTTTGAAGTACGGCTTCGGTCTCCATATCCATATCCAAACAGTGTTGATTGATTTTTATTCCTGCTTGGGTGGTGTTGATGAATTCAGGAAGATATTTTATGAGATGCATGAAAGGGATGATTATGCTCTTTCTACTATGATCTTAGCACTTGCCCGTTCTGGAGACCTGAATTCTGCAAGAAGAGTTTTCGATGAGATTCCAGAGAAGGAGTCTGCCTCATGGAATGCATTAATACAGAGCTATGTTGAAGCAGGGGATGTGGAGTTTGCGGAGTATTTGTTCAGTCGAATGAGCAAAAGAGATGTGATTTCTTGGACAAGTATGATTAATTGTTACTTCAAACACCATCGATATCAAGAAGCTTTGGATCTTTTTGATGAAATGAAAGGCACTACTTACATTAAACCTGATGAAGTTACCATGTCAACTGTGATATCTGCCTGCGCTCATCTTGGAGCCCTTGAACAGGCTAAAGAGCTTCATTTATACGTTATGCAAAACCGATTTACGAATGATATTTACATAGGTTCAGCACTGATTGATATGTATGCAAAGTGTGGTATGTTGGAGAAGGCACTTGTGGTATTCTACAAGTTACAGACAAAGAATATTTTCTGCTGGGGTTCCATAATTGATGGCCTTGCATTTCATGGATATGCTAAAGAAGCCTTAGCAATGCTCGACAAGATGAAGGACGAGAAAGTTGAACCTAACAGTGTTATATTCGTCAGCATCCTCTCAGCTTGCACTCATGCTGGTTTAGTCGATGAAGGTAAACGAAGATTCCATGAAATGATCCATAAACACTTCATCCTTCCCCGAATCGAACACTACGGATGCATGGTTGACCTTTTTTGTAGAGTTGGTTTGCTGGAAGAAGCACTGAACTTGATAAAAGGGATGACAATGGAACCAAATTCAGCAATTTGGGGTGCTTTATTAGGTGGCTGTAGGCTTCATAAAAACATGGAAATCGCTCATGTTGCTGTCGAGAAACTAACGATACAGAAGCCGAACGTCAGTGGATATTACAATCTTTTGATCAATATGTACGCAGAAGCGAATCAATGGAACGGAGTATCGGAGATACGGAAAATGATGAAGGAGAAGGGAGTTGAGAAAACATGGCCTGGTTCAAGCTGGATACAAGTAGAAAAGAAGATGCATCAGTTTTCTGCTTGTGATAATAATCATGCAAATATTCGTATAGTGCTTGATGCATTAATCTCTCAGCTTAAGTTATTTGGCAATGAACCAGGCTGCGATTTTGTGCTTTAGAAGCCAGCCCGTGTCGGGATCCGACACGCCAAGTACCCGTGTCAGTAGAAGTTTTAGTGAAAAAATCATGTTTTTCCTTGTTCATGAATGTGTCCAGGTCCCAACATCAAGTTGTCATGGATTTTCTTGTCTAGTAAGTAATGCCAGTGACGCAGAATAGCCAATTAAAAAAGGACACGTCATTGGACCTAGGTGATAATGATACAATCATGTGGGGAAGAAGTGTGAAAAATGAAAAATAAGGGACTGGATTACAAGAATACGTGGTGGAATTTAAACCATTAACCTATATAATGAAAACCCTTCGTGTGATATTTCTTCTCTTTTTGCCGAAACTCAAACCCTCGAGATACTTTTGCCCTTAGGTCCTTTTGTGGCGGCTGTTTGCGTGTTTCTATCTGCTCTCTATCTCCTTCCCTTCTCTCCTCTTGACGGGATTAATCTTCTCTATTTCTCTCTTGCCGGCGTTGAAGACATGGCTGCTGTCGCTCCTTCGGCAGATCGTATCCTTTTTTTCTATTTTTTATATATTTTTCAGTGTTGCTTTCTTTTGAGCTTTTTTTTCTAGGTTTTGACTCGTCCTCATATCTGGAGTTCTTTTACTGTGCTTTGTGGCTATATAATATAGATCTAGCGTGTTGAATCTGATCCTTGATTCGTATTGTTTTTATATATTCACTACAGCTGGTCTTTTTCTCTTGTATATCATTTTACCTTTATTTTTGGGAAAGGAGATGGTTCTTCAACTATTTGATTTATTTAAGTATGGAATTTTAAAGATTTAATTTTTAATTTATTTCAACGAGTGACCATTCATTGGTGAGGGGGTAAAATTAAACAAGCTGTAGTTTGATTAGTTTTCATTGCTTATCAAATTGACTATATTTGTAGTCTTGCTTTGTGATCTGTAAATTACCGTATTACTTTTTCTTGTTGCTTCAATTATTTGTTTGTATATTATATGTTTCTTCGAGTTGAATTCCTTTACTGAAATGATGTAGAAGCTGCAGAAATGCTGCAGAAAATAACATTAGATTCACGGGCTAATCCAACAGAAATTCCTGATGCCTCAAAGGTTTATTTTTTCATTTTTTTGTGACTGATTAAAAATATGTGATCTTGTTTCTTTCGAATTTGATTTTCTAATGGCCTCCTTTTCAAATTCAGAATTCGATAGATTCCAAAAATATGGCCAGTGTGGTGCGAACCGATCGCTCAACTACACCTCTTTTGCCTGATATTACAGATCCCACTGTTGGCTACCATCCCAATGCTTACACCCCAACTGGTTGTTACTATGGAGGTAGATTTGTGTTCACTTTAATTTGGAGATTGATTCCATTTTATAATATTTCGTGTGTTACTTATTTTTTCTGGGATTTACCCAACTTTGTAATACAGCATATGATGGTACTGATTGGGATTTGGTGAGATTCATGAGTCCTGATGGGGTGACTGCTTATGGTGAAGGTGCTCCCCTTGTGTACCATCCCAGTTATAGCTACGGTCATTATCCCTCATATTCACCAGCTGGTTCTATGGTTCCTACACTGTCACATGATGGTCAGCTCTATGGAGCACAGCAGTATCAGTATCCCAGTCCATACTTTCAGTCCATGGCACCAAACAATGGCACATATGGCAACCCTACAGGCCCCACTAAAGGCGAGTTGGCAACTTCTTCACCAAGTGAGCAGGCTCCTTTGCCAGTGGATTCTACTAATTCCAAATCAAATGGCATCGCCAATAGTGGGGCTTCAAAGGGTAACACTGACCTGCTCTCCAGACCAGGATACCTCAATTCTTCGTTTAATTTGAACAGCTCTTACGCAAGAGCTTCTTTGCCTGGAGGACCTGTTGCATCTAATTTTCAGGATCCAAGATATGCATTTGATGGTATGCATTCGCCAGTCCCATGGTTGGAGAGTACTTATTACTCGGATGGACAACCAAGGCTCGTAACTAGTTCCTCCATGGCTACATCCATTCCAAATGTAAATAGCCTCCCTCCATATAGAAATCAAGGAATACGCCCTCCTATGGTATGTTAAGCGATCTCTTGCTTTAAATCGTTGTGTGTACACGCTCATCTTACTCTAATGCTTGTTTCTTCTTATTTCCTAGGGTTTGCACCACCCAAGGCCGCTTCCAGCCTTTAACCCAGCTAGTGGATACATGAATAGGATGTACCCTAACCGGCTATACAGCCACTATGGGAGTACTTACAGATCTGGACTTGGGTATGGATCTAATGATTATGCATCAAGAACTAATGGACGTGGGTGGATGGCTGTTGATGGCAAATACAAGCCCAGAGGAAGAACCAGTTCGTTGTACTATTATGGAGGTGAGAGCACGGATGGCCTTAATGAACTCAACAGAGGACCTAGAACCAAAAGTTCAAAAAATTCAAAAGGATTTACTCAAGTTTCTTTGGCTGTCAAGGGGCAAAGTGTTCCTTCAGTTGGAACGGTCGAAAATGAGAAACCAATTACAACACCGGATCGGGAGCAGTACAACAGACAAGATTTTACCGAAGAATACTCTGATGCAAAGTTCTATGTTATCAAATCGTATAGTGAGGATGACATTCATAAGAGCATCAAATACAACACATGGTCCAGTACTGAAAATGGTAACAAAAAGCTTGATGCTGCTTACCAAGAAGCTCAACAAAAGACTGGAGGCTGCCCAGTTTTTCTTTTCTTCTCGGTGAGCTTTTTTATCCATTACAATTATACTACTTTAGGCATTTTTGCATGTGCTTTTCATATTCGAACAAACATCTTTCTTCATATTAGGTCAATACCAGTGGTCAGTTCGTCGGGGTTGCAGAGATGGTCGGTTCTGTCGATTTTGATAAGAATGTAGAGTACTGGCAGCAAGACAAGTGGAATGGTTGCTTCCCCGTTAAGTGGCACATCGTAAAGGATGTATCCAACAGTATGTTGAAACACATCATCATTGAAAACAATGAAAACAAACCAGTTACTAACAGCAGGGATACCCAAGAGGTAGTACTACACCATTTCATTTTTTCCTTGCAACGAATTATTTCATTGTTTGAACGTTTTCCTCTCAGGTGAAATTGGAGCCAGGCCTCAAGATTCTCAAAATATTTAAAGACCATCCTTGCAAACAATGTGTTCTTGATGATTTCGACTTCTATGAAGAACGCCAAAAGAGAATCCAAGAAAAGAAAGGGAAGCTACGTCAGTTCCAAAAACAGGTTCCAAAATCATTGATTCTTGCTCCAATGAGATTATAGATTGAGATTAAAGAAGCCATTTTGATGTGAATCCTCCAGTCACAGGTATGGGAAGGCAAACCAGCAGAAGAGAATAGTCCAGATAAGATCCACAAGGCACCAGAACTCACACCTGATTCAGTTGAAGGTACATTGCCTGTTTTATCAAATGGCAACATGAAGTCTGCCGAAAACTCTCCACTTTCCGGAGACAATGCAGTTAAAACAGTAGAGAAGAAACATGTTTTGGCTAATAGAGTAGCAGCAGCAGCAGCAAATGGTTTCTAGCATCCGACAAGGATGGCGGCCCATCGCCTAGTCGAAAGGGCTGCCTCGTAAAATGAAATGTGAGAAAAAGAGCTCCTCTCCATTTAGAAGGGGTTTGGGAATAGAAAGGGTTTTGGTCCGAAGCAGTGTCTCTTTGTTCTATCTATGTTTTTGTGTTTTGTTTTGTTTTATTGAGTTGTAGGTTCTCTTCTTCTTTGTCTTGTTTTTATCTTTTTCTTTGTGCTCTGTGTTTGCAGTATCTCTCTTTTTATCTTTCTTTTTAAATGTTTAAATCCTTGTCTTTTTCCATCAAACAATTGCTTTCCTTCCTTCTAGATTAACATTATTGGGCTTAATCTTCATTAAAAAATTCAAATTAAATGTCTTCCTATATAGTAAAGAATAGTAAAGGAATCTTTTGCATTTTGAATTTTACACATTAATTTTTTTATATTTTTATCTGTCAATACATATTTTGTAATTGATTTATACTCTTTTTATGGATTAAAATTATAATTGTCTCAATGAAAGTCGCACTATGGTGGGTACTATACTATTATAGTTGGTTGGTATCAATATAGATTCAAAATACAGTTGTTACCAGTTACCATTATATTGTATCATATCTAACGTATTTAGATTTTGAGAAAAGAGTAATGGAGGAGTTTTTAGAATTTTTTATCGCTTTTTATTTTGAAATAAAGACAATATATATTATATTGTGATTTAATTGAAAATTTGGGTATTTTTTGAATGTTAATAATCTAATTTAGTTTATTAATCTTATAGATATTTGATATAACGAAATAATTCAGTTTTGAAAATGTTGATTTAAAGAGGTTCTTTTGTGGGCATCCTCTAATTCAATAGGTAATGGGCCTTGATATGGCCTCATTGAAACCCTAAAAATCAATTATATAAATTAACGAGCTCCGTCTTTCTCCGTATACTTGGCCGATTTTGTGCTTTTGTTTGTTCTTCATTTTTGATGATGAAGCCTGATATTGCAATCCTTTGATTCTATGGTGAGTAGATCTATGGATCTATCATCAGGCGATATTGATATTGTCGAAAAAGTTTTGTTTACGATTTCGCGTCTGCCTTTATCTTTGAAACCTGAATTCATCCTCTCCTTCTTGGATTTTTCAGTGACAAGGTAGATACATCTTCTTTTCTTTTAGATTTATCAGTTGTGGAAATTATTTTGATTCTTAATTGGTTTGGGGATGATGAAATAAATCAGACGGATTCCCAATGAGATCAGTCTATGATATTTACAATCAGCTACTTTTGACCCTTACTTCATTTAATTCTTGTCAATTAAGGCCGATGATATTTGCTACTCTTGATAGGATTGTTCTTCCTATTTCATGATTTTTGATCTCTGAGGTCTTTTTTCTTATATCTCCTATTTCCATTGAATTAATATTACCATTTCTATAAATTAAGAATTTTGTATTTTAGATACATTCCTTAGATGCTGCTGCAATCAATAATTCGGCGTCCAAATTTTCTTTACTTTTTTGTAGAAACGACAGCACATGTTAATTAGGGCTTATTCAATGCCCTATTTAGAGTCTTCAATATATTACACAAGTCTCTAGATTTCTGTTATAACGTATTTAAACATTCAACTTTAATTTGCATATTAATAATATATCAAATTTGCTACGATACTGGTTTTTCAAGTTTTATAATTAGGCTAATTACTCTTGATAATTAGATCATTAGTCTAAATCAAATTTATCAAAACTATAGAATTTTTTATAATGTTAGATAAATATTAAAATTTATTATATTAAGACTTATTTTATCACTTATAAAATCACTAGTTTTAATTAAAACGAATTCCCAAATTTGTTCTAATTTAAATAATAATTTTATAACATAACAATCATGACATATATAATTTTATAATATATTATATATAATATACTATATATTTATAGACATAGTGCATTATTGAAACCAAACTATTTGAGTCAACATATACATTATATTGTAAAGTTTAAATTCAAATTGCAAAAATTTTCCCATATAATGATTGTATATTTTCAAACTTGTGTGTTAAAATTATGTTATTTATATATATAAATAATAAAGATAATCATATTTTAATTATTATAAATAACAATAAATTAGTAATTTTCAAAATTGTCAAACAACTTTCAAGAAAAAGAAAACCAAAAATGGGCCGCTACATCATTTAACTCAAGCCCAAGATAATATTGACTCAGGCCAGGCCCATTTATTGCATAACATCGTAAATAATTACTCCTATTTAAATAATACAAATATAATAAATCTACCATACAAAAATGACACTAACAAAACAATACACAAAAACAATCTTCTTCTTCCTTCAACAAATATGAATACTCGCAGGTAAACACAGTCCTCCTTCCAACTCTTCAATGGCTTCTTCACCTTCAAAATAATTTTCCAATTTCATCACAACTTCACTACTCGTACCGGAAGTGGCTGTCAACCAACACCGCCTTCGTCTCGCCTCTCGAATACTCCGACAAACAACATTTTCGATCCAAACCTCTAATCCCTTCTTATCCTCACCTAACCAAATAGCAGCAAGTATTTGAAACATTACATTTTCGTCTATTTCCAAACAAACTCCGTCACCACGCACAAACAAATCGATCATCATCACAACTTCCCGTGCCGCAGAATCGAAATCAAATGGCTTAAACACTACATTTTCATTTACATTCTCAAGTAGCTCTTGCAGCCATGAGATTGATGATGAGAACGAATCCTGATCGTTCGAGCTTCCTCGGCTAGTGTCTTCATCCGATGTATCAATATCCACAACTTCATTATCGATCACCGGTAAGTTTAAGTCGATTTGTGATCTATATAGTTTACAAGGGCGTTTGAAACTGATCTCATTGTTCATTCCCATCTTCCTTTTATTAACAGGGCTTCTTCGAGCATCGTTTCGAGTTGTCCAAATGTTGGCCGTGTATTTCTGTTTTCGAGTATCGTGAGAAGGTGATATAAACGAAAGCTGTATCGGTAGATTCCGTGCTTCAACGACTTTTTCGACTGGAAATTCAGCTGCAACTTCATCACAAGAGATTTCAACTGTAATGAGGTTTGAGATTCTAGATTCTAACACAAACATAGTGCCTTGAATATTGATGATCCTACCGCACGAATCTCGGAATTTCCCGGTTTTTATCGCTAACGATAAACTTTCTTGAATCAAAACATCAGCTTTGTCAATATTCTCAAGGAACACAACAGAGTTAGGATGCTTTCTCAAATCTTCAGCAATGCAATCAACTACTAGTTTTCTACCAGGTTTCAGCCTCTGTAACTTGGAATAATAACGATTGAGAATCGAATCAGACGATAAAATCGCACTTTCGATACTCACATCAATACATAGAAAGTTCCCATTTGGTCCAAACACAATCTCAGACAACAATTCAGCTGTTTTTCGCTTTCCAACTTGATCTGATCCCAAAAAAGTTAACCATAAACACCCCTTGTTGTTATCGTCTTTGTGGTTCCAATTCGAAACAGCTCGATTAAGAACACGAATTGCATCTATCTGCCAATGAATCTTCTCAGCTAAATCTTTCCAAAGACCCTCAAACTCTTTCCCAATATCTGTCAAGTTTTGCTTTTTACAGATTTCACCATCATTCATTCCAAGCCTCAAATCTGTTGTTACATTCAAATCCAAATTCTGGTGAGTTTCATTTTCTATTGAAAAGGGAAATTTCTTCATTGATCCAGAAGGAGATTTTTGAAAAGAATGAAGCTTTTGACATATATCTCCCCATTTACTTCGAAGCCCAGAAACCCGAACATCGAATACGGATTTCCCTTCTTTGATCTGCACATAAAAGAGTTATCTTTATAATGTATTAAGTAGATCATGATTAAATTGATAGACAAACCTCTGAAGAATTTGATATCTTGCCTATTTGCAACCAAGAAGATTGACTTTCTGATTGTTTATCAGTAACTGAACCAATTGATTCTCCTTTTTGAGCTGCAGAAACTTCTTGCTCAAACTTTTCACTGCACCAGTTACAAAGTTTCTCTGTTTGAGTAGCGTTGCAGCCCGAGATTCCGAGTTCAGATGGGATCGAAAAGAACCCTCCAAGTGGAACAAATGTTCTCATTAAGTTGCTGCAGAGATCATCAACAAGCAAATGGTTATAGTAATGAACAAGTACAGAGACAAGTAATATAAGTTACAGACAGACCTGGAGCTCAAACATTTGCCTCCAATGGCGGATGAAGTAATGGGAAGAAGATTCAAATCCCAATCTGTTTCAATAGAAGGAATTTTCTCTACTAATTTCTTATAAACTTCATCGCCTGCCAAGAATCCAATAAGCCAAAGCTTCCCAGAAGAATTCAGTAATGATTTCTTCAGTTTATTAACCAGACAAGAAACAAGATCAAAAGATTCAGCATTCACAAGAGCGATTAAATCACCAAAATGAGCAATAATTCCGAGTCTTTGACGATTTTCAATCTTTTCATCAATCTGTTTTAACTTCAAATCCAATATTTCTTCACTTAAATGCCCAGTTATGAACTCTGAAACTTCATACTCTAGAGAGATCAAACTCCTAAAGCCTTCAATTTCCTTAGGGAGGATTACAATCCCAGTTTCAGTGTTGAAAGAATCAAGAAAATTGGTATACGCATCACTAGCGCATGCCCCAATAAGCAAAGGATTTCTCCGATTAGGTTTCAGTAGAACTTCTGAAATTCTCTTTGTATTCCCACCAATTTTCGCATCACCGTCGTCTAATAGAAAGGGGAAATTTGAGGCGAGTTTAGTTTGCTTGTAATCGCTCAAACTGGATAAAAACTGAGGTGGGGGACGAGATAGAGTCGACAGAAATCGAGAAATGGCTGGAGGACTCAGAATCGTGAACTTCATCTCTTGAGTCTGAAAACCTGCATCCCCAAAAACACGACTGACGATTGGGTCATCCAAAATTGACATAACAAAATGCTTCAACTCGACTTTGACAGCAGAAATTGAAGGTGGGCTATCGGGATTCGAATTCAATTGCTGCTGATAGATAAGAAAAGTTTCGGGATGGCGTCGTTGATTAGCTTGCGATCTCTTAATCGCCGCCATCAAAGAATTGGAAACAGGGGGTTCATCTCCCCCAGTCTTGGAGACCAAAACTCGGTCAAGAGCAACACCTACGCAGAGCTCCAAAGCACGAAACTGAAGACGTTGAGAGTAAGCAAGGTTTCTTGAACGCGTACAGGCATCACGTAGAAGTGAAGAAGGCAAAGTAAGTAAAGCAGAAACAACGTGCAAAGAAGTAGTTTGCCCATGTTTTCTACACTTTGCTACAACGATAGCATCATCAAGAGCCGCCGCCGCCTCCTTCGCCAAGCATTGACGAGCAACACCCACCGGAGTCGGCATACCAATAAAGAAATCCAACAGCTGGGTTTTACTCTCTCAAGCTGAAGATCAATCTTTTGGTAGCTACCTTTTTGTTGATAGAGATTTTGCTTCTCTAGTAGTAGAAGGTTAGCGAGGATTAAGAGAATCCCAAACCCGAAATACAAAGAAATGGGGGCGTGGGCCATTGAAATTGAAGCATAAAGAAACAAAAATGTGGAGGTAGTGGACATATTCCAATGGCGGATCATGTTTTTTCTTTCTATCCCACTTTTGCTTTTGCTGTGCTTCTCTTCCATCACAATCACACAAAGCAATCATCCTCTGTCACTGTTAACTCTGCCTTTTCTAAAAAGGACGGACTCCTGCTCGCCATTGCCTTCCCATCATTCGCTACTTTTACCATCAACTTGCTTCCATTTTCTTCTCCTCTTTACACTTATTTTAATATATAATTTAATTTATAAAGGAGAAGGAATGGAATTGCTTTCATTTTACACCATATTTAGTACCTTAATTTTCAAAACTATCATTCAAATAAATATTATAAAGTGGTTTTTGTTTTTCTTATGAATTTTTTAAATAATTTATGTGTTATTTTTAATTTTTGAAGATTTATTATAATTTTAAATAGCGATCAATTACAAGTTATTGATATATTTAAAATATTAATAAATATTATACTTATCCTCAATCATATAATTTTAGACTTTTAATATATGATTTTATAATTTTAAAAGTTTGATATCACAATATGAATTATATCAATTTTAATATCTTTACATGTAATTTACAAACTTTATAGCTATCATATTTATACTTTTTTAAAGTTTGTGCTACTTATAAAGAGAACCCAAACTAAAATGCATTACTTTCCACTTAATAATGAATTTACATATTTTAATTATATTTAATTGGCACCCAAATTTTTCTTACGCTATTTAAATATTTATTCCAATATTTCATTTGAATATATTAGATAATAAACATTTATAATTATGAAGAAATTTTCAATTAATTACTTGGGATGGATATCCATTTCATTATATTTTGATAATATATGAAGTATAACTACGACTTTAAGAAATGCAAACAATTTTGTTCCATATTCATATTTGTTTGTTCAAATTAAATAAGAATAAAAATTTGAACGAACACGAACATATTCGTAAATCGTCATTTTCAACTATTGAAGGACCGTAATTTTAGTTTTGTATAATATCAAAGAAGCGCATTATATTTAAAATGAATTTGAGAAACAGATTATCTACATTTAAGAACCAAACACTAATGGTTTTATTAACTAAAAATAAATATTTAAATTATTTATGGAAATAATTAATTTTCGAAAATGAAAGGTTGGGGGGTCGAGATCTGACTAACCGGAAGAGATAAGATAAATTTTTATTCTGTACATATCTGAAGTAATTTGTGGACTATTTTTAAGCACATCCAGTGGGATATGCCTCGTCTACTTTCTCAATCCAACGACCTACATTAACACACGTAGCACGAAATTATTATAATATTTCATTGGACAATAATTGAATTCAAGTTCTTCACTCTTAAATTCTTAATATTATAAAATATAAAAAGAATCTTTCAAATATTCAAGCTATCGAGTAATTTTCTTACAATTTAGTAGTATATAATTTCTGAAAATATATAATGAAAATGTTTAATTAAATTTATTTGTAAAAGTTAGGTATACTTCTTTTCTTAAATAAAAATATAGTATTAAGGGGAAACATTCACATTCTCTAAATTTGTGGGTCCCATGAATCTTGATTGGCAATTAATTTAAACCCACTAACTAATTTAATTCATTAGATGCCATCCAATTTATAATTTCTATATGAAAACAGACTAATTTAAATTTTTAAAAATATATATTTTAAAACTTAAATAATTATGTTTTATTAATGATATACTAACTCGCTTTAATCGATAATTTGTGAATTAGATATGGCTGGATTATGGACCAGTATATTGGGCTAGAGTATATTATGGGCCCATGTGTTAACAGACCCACTGTACAGCCCAGTCACGTTATCAAAAAAATATATATTAATGATTTGTGGAGTGGACCAATGGCGGGATTATCCGTCTCCGTCCCGATCAAATTAGGTAAAAAAAGAGGAGATGCAGTAAAGACGATTGACTGTGAGTGTGATGGCGAGTAACCATTGATTCATGGCATCTGATTCTCCATAAAACAGCTTTGGGTATTCAATTTCAATAAAAAAGTTCATTCGCCATCAGTTCGTACAGCAATCAAGGAAGAGCACCAACCGCAACTGCAATTGGTGGGGTTTCACTTTCTTTTCACTCCACTCCATTTAACCCTTTCCTTTCTCCCATGTGCCCATATGCCAGTACTTTCATTAATTAACGATTGCTTCTTTTCTTGGGAAAATTCAGTAGTTTTGGTGATGAAGATTTGATGATGGTATGTGATTCAAAGTGATAAAGACGAAGAAGAAGAATTATAATATCTGATGAAGCTGCAAAAAGAAAGAAACACAGGTAGTGTACTGACACAGACAACTACTGCAACATAAAAAGGGAAACCTGAATTGGACATCTTGATTAAGAGCTTAACATTTCTCCTATAATCTGTCATTCCTCAAACTAACTTACTTATCATCTTCCTCTAGAAAGAACCAAGAAATGGCTAAAGTACTTGAAACTTGAATCATGATTGACTGAATCCTTCAGGTTGTCTTAGCTGATCCAGTTGTTCTCATCTCAATGACCTTTTTGTGTGAATTGGAGTGCAGAGCTGGGACAAAGGTTGGACTTGCAGCAGGGCGATATTCCGGGAACAAACGCCCTGATTTATAACGAACTCCGCATGCATTGCAAAGTGTTTTCGGACCCATAGGACCTGCACGCCATTGAGGAGTTTTGGTAATCTCACAATGCAGGCATTTTCTAACTATCTGTTGTTGTGATTGGGCATCAAAAATGGCATTTGTAGTTGGGATCTTCATTTTCTTCTTGTGATGTTCCACTGCAGTTAACTTTATGATGTTCTTCTCATCCGAACCAGCAGTATTTTCAGCTTCAATAACGAATGGCCGAGGGGTCTCAATGAAGGGGGATAAAACAGGGATGAGCTGAATCCCTGCTCTAGGACTGAATGTTGCTGGTCGAGGGCGCTTGCTTCTTGCTCGTTGAGTTCCGTGGTGGCTTGGACTAGTTTTCCCAATAGAATTAGAACCACTGCTGCTGCTGCTACTGCTACTCTCTAAAACAGAAACAGGGCTTAAAGTTTGGAACAGCTTGGTGCAATTCTCCTTTCCGATCGTCATCCCTCCACTTGAAAATGAATCCTCGACGAAAGTCGAAAGCCATTCGAGCTGGACAATATCCTCGTACTGAAGAAACAAAGACATCAATCAAATGTTGCCATAAGATGAAAGTTGAAGATACTTACCGGAACAGATAGCTCAGCTAAGAGATCATCGGCATGACTACCGGAGAAAAGCTCTCCATTATCCTCCGGCAATGAGCCATTCCACATACTGGGAACATTGTTTGTGTCACCAGCACCGGCACCGGCTATGTAATCAGCATCAGTAGGGAACTTAATCAAGTCATCAATTTGATCAAAGAAGTTTCCACAGTCAATCTCATCTACGAAATTTGGTCCCATTTTCTGAAAGTAGAATAAAGAAACAGAATCTCTGAACATAAACAACGATGGAAATGAGTGGATTTATGAACAATATGCTGCTGTAAGTCATCAACCATACTTTTATGCGAATAAGTTGTAGAAAAAGAGAGTAGTGCACCGACACAAAAACAAAATTTCAAATTTTCCCCAGACAAAATAGTTATAGAACGAACCTTGTAAGCAGAGAACTCCAAATGCAGAGAACCTTATTAGTGCTTCTCTCTAATAAGCAATGAAATTTATGGGTAAACAAGGAAACAAAACACACAGTCCAATTCAAGAAATGTAACGAAAACTCTACAAGATTAGAGGAATTCAACCTTTTACAGAAACCCCAGATTCCAAAATCGAAGAAAGAAGATGAAACAAACCTTGAGGGAGAAAAACAATTGTCAAATGCGATAATCTTGTGAATTGTTCTTCATTGTGAAGAAAGGGGAGAAAGATTTATTCTTTCCTTGTAGTGGACTCAAAAATTGAGCGTGATTATGCACAAGATAAAGAAGAGATTGGTAGGTGAAGGGTGAAGGGTGAAGGGGTATGGCTTCATTGCAAGCTGTCCTTTACGCTCAACCCTCTCTGTCTTGATGTTTAAGTCCCGGCAATTTAGTATATTAATATTTGTTAAATAGTTTATTTTACTGAATAAACTATATTATTTATTAAATAACTTAATTGAGTATTTGTACACTAATTCTCCATTTTCGATTGGGGGGATAAGGACTTAATTTTACCATATACTACATTTTTTAATAGTAAACTGTCAAAATAATATTTATTATTTATTACTAGTAAAAACTTCCAAATATATAGTTTGATATTTCAAATTCATAAGTTTGATTATCTAATAATGTAATACTGTTAATGAAAAACAACATTCAGAAAATTGAATAAAATAAAATAAGGGCAAACGATTATACTAATTAAACAATATAAAATAAAATGAACTTAGCTTTAATTATATTTAAAATTACATAGAAAATAACTAAATTGTTGAAAATTTATTTTAACGTAAACAAAATAATTACATTTAGTGAAGTATTACGCACTAAAACCGTCTATGTAAGAACATCACATTTAGAAGTTTTAACCACTGTTTTCATACCGGACGGTATACCGTCGGTATACCACCCGGTACATCAAATTTCGCTCGGTACCGATATTTTTTTTCGTACCGCCCGGTACCGGGTATTCGGGTCGATTTGTGGATTTTTTCGGGTCTAATCATAAAATACAAATTAAATATTCATATTTTTAAAAGATAAAATAAAATAAAAATTGGTACCGACCGGTATACCAGTCGTACCGCTCATACCTGTCCAGACCGATACGTAATTCTGGACCGGTATGAAAACATTGGTTTTAACAAGTAAATTAAATCAAATTACATATTATGAACTTTTTACACCTAATATTATTATGGTATTGAAGAGTTTATACAAAGATTGTCTTATATTGTATTTAATCACAATATATAAAACCAATTATTCCAGATTATTTAAGTAATTATCAAATAATATACAAACATTGGTTATTCAATAATTTTTNCGCTTGGGGGGATAAGGACTTAATTTTACCATATACTACATTTTTTAATAGTAAACTGTCAAAATAATATTTATTATTTATTACTAGTAAAAACTTCCAAATATATAGTTTGATATTTCAAATTCATAAGTTTGATTATCTAATAATGTAATACTGTTAATGAAAAACAACATTCAGAAAATTGAATAAAATAAAATAAGGGCAAACGATTATACTAATTAAACAATATAAAATAAAATGAACTTAGCTTTAATTATATTTAAAATTACATAGAAAATAACTAAATTGTTGAAAATTTATTTTAACGTAAAACAAAATAATTACATTTAGTGAAGTATTACGCACTAAAACCGTCTATGTAAGAACATCACATTTAGAAGTTTTAACAAGTAAATTAAATCAAATTACATATTATGAACTTTTTACACCTAATATTATTATGGTATTGAAGAGTTTATACAAATATTGTATTATATTGTATTTAATCACAATATATAAAACCAATTATTCCAGATTATTTAAGTAATTATCAAATAATATACAAACATTGGTTATTCAATAATTTTTTTTTACAAAAATGAACTATTTGACTATTAATTTAATATAATATACCGCATTCATTTACATGTAAATTGTAATGGACTCTGCTTATTTGATTTGAACAACAAATCATTGTCTTAAATATTACAAGTTGTTATGTAAGAATAACAACCGACGACCAAACTTAGAATCTAATTTTGGGTTAATAATCATTTACTTGTTTGCTTTAAAAAAAACAATAAAATTTATTCCAATTATATTATTGATAATTTTTCAACTTTATCTAGCAATATGCAGTTATCATATCATTCTTCAGATTTTCATATAAATAATTTGCTACCGACAATTTTGTCGTTTTGTTTTATTTTCATATCCTTTGGTTTTTTATTGACTTATATAAGATATTTTGTTAGCAATATTTTTATTATTTCAATATTAAAGTTTGAAACAACAACGTGTATTTGTAATTATCTTATGAAATTTTGTACAGATAATAAACTGAACACATAATGTTAATAATTATTTAAAATCCAAATTCCATATATTTGTGCGGGAGAAGCGTTTCCGGCAGAGGGTCCCAATTACGTGGCATAAACTCGTCGGTGCGATTGTATCCGTTGGATGTTCCACGTGGCATAAACTCGTCGGTGCGATCGTATCCGTTGGATGTTCCACGTGGCGATATATAATAGACGTGGAACCCACACGGTGAAACCCCATTCTCGTGCATCCAGCTCATCTACATCGAGGCTATTGTCACGTGACTTTCCATTGGGCTGAGCTGAACCTGACATATTCCCTCTTTTATTCCACTAATAAAACACAATTATATTAAATTAAAATATTCCATAATTTAATCATTTTTGTACACAAGATTGTTCTATTAAGTTCTTCTACATCATGGGCTGAAATCAAATGCATTATGATATTCGTTATGCTAAACGAACCAAATATATATTGAAAAATAATAATCATTTGTTAGTATTAAATAAATGCATCTGTAAATTGAAAGGGTAAATATTGTAATATATATATTTTCCAAATATAATTATTACATGTGTGTTAGTAATACCCGACAATCAAGGGACACAATTGGTGCATATTAAAGAAGAAAACTCCAAGAGAATTAATTGTTATTAGAATAAAAATGGCAATATACATTTATTTATTATTATTATTATAGAGCAAAAACAACCTATTGACTGTATTTGTTGTCATGCAAAAGGACGAGAGGGAATGAGAAAAGGAAGACATTAAGCGTCCTCACATGGCAACACCGACGCTGTGCGGGCCGGGGACCGTCGGTCACCGACGCCTTGTGCCTTTCTTTTGTAAAAATAAACTAATTTAGATATATATTTAATTCATCTTAATACTAATTATTTAGAATCATTACTACTTATAACATCAAGTTTAATATTTAAATATTATAATTCAAAACCTTGAAATGAATGTATCTAATTTTGGATTTTTAAATACTAAAATTTAAAAATAAGTTCAATTCACAAAAAAACAACTTAATTTACATATTTCAGCCAAAATGAATTTAATTTCAATTTCAACAAAAAATTTACTTAAATACCCAAATTTAACGAAATTTAAAACCATGGGTTAGACATTAGGACTTTGAAACGGAATTTGTTACTAAGCAGGCCTTAACTGTCTTTATATCTGGGCTTTTGCCTTCTACAAGCGAAGCCCACTTTTATGAAAATGATATTCAAATAAAAATAGTAGTCTCATATCTACTAATAATAATTTTTTGATGCATACAAAACAAAAATAAAATCATATTCTTAAAAAACATAAGAGCAAATTTATAAATGACTAATTTATAAATAAAATATGATTATCCTTATTAATATTTGTATACAAATCAAGATTACGAAGAGTAAGTCTTAAAAGAACAAGCCTTTACTGCACTAGCAACTCCGTAGGAATAAGGAATCTTTAATGTATGTACCAAAATAAAAACCCTTTATCTATATAGTATGGGTATGAGTATCAGTATGATTTTGTATGATTTCCTTCATCTCATTTATTACCAAATGCGCTTTGTGTCCTCCAATCACTTCACTCTGTTTCCTTCCTTCCCTCCAAAGCTAAAATATAACAACCAAAAATGAAAAATGTAAGCTCGCTCATGACTCAACTACAAAGTACAAGCTAATCCTCACCTGTATTGTTGGCATCTTCTGTTCCCAAGATTTGCCAAAAACATACACAATTGTAAGTGAAATACTTACAATTCTACTCTGATCTACTTAAAATTCTACTTAAAATGGAGGGGTTTCATGTTTAATTAACTAGGGAATCAAGAGAAATACTTACAGTAACTCCTGCACGAACCACAACATGATGTGGGACTGTGTTGACATCAACACAGTAAAATCTTACTCTGCACCAAAATTAGTTGTTGTTCTTGTGTAGCTATGAAGCTCCAATTTCAATTCTGTAAACTAACTAACCTTGGGTAGTAATCAGCAGCTAATCTTTCCAATTTTGGTTTCAGGTATATACATTTCCTGCACCAGCTTGCTAACCTTCAAAATCCAAATCTATATCAGACTTTATAAAATATTAACAATCGTAAGTGAAAATTTTAATACCATAAAATAACAATTGATTCTTGACGCCGTTGTGCCTCACCAACGACTTCGTCAAACTGAGATTCGTCCAAGATGCGTTCCAATTCCACAGAAAGCGGCATGCTTTCACGGGAAAATTGAGTTGACGATCCTCCTTCATCGTAACTACTGTGCAATGCGAATCTCCGATACTTCTTGAGACGTATGCTATTCCAGGAAATCGAACAGTTTTCACTTCTGAAAACAGCGATTCGAAGGGAGTCACCGGAAATAGCCGGATTACAAATTGAATACTTCAGCTTTACTACTGGAACCAACATCGCACTCATCGAACCAATATTTCAGGTCAACCAGAGTTGAAGCGGCCAATGATTGAAAATTAGGGCTTTATATAATTCTAAATCCCGCACTCATCTTTAAGTTGCAGTATTTACATTTAGACCCTGAAAATTTATTAAATTATACTCGACACTCATTATTTCATCAAGACATCAATGTTTTTAATAAAAAATAAATTTGATATAGATCATATTCATATTAGAATGAAATTATATCCTTATAAAAACATTGGATAACCTCCAATATTTATTTTCACTTAGATCCTCTAAAGCCTAAACTCCTACATTTATAACTACGTATAGAAAATATTTGCAATTTAACCCCAAAAGTACATAAAAAAATGCTCCTTAAACAAACTTATACAAAACTCTATATGCAAGCTTGTTCAGATCAGATTGCCAATTATCTCGGCTAGGGCTAAGTAAGTTCCGGTCGTCGACGACACCACTCCGATCATGATCACCGTAACACACATCACACACTGTTACAACACAAAAAAACGACACAAATCACAAATGTTTCGTAGTTTTAATTCAAATATGTTTATGTACCTGAAACATGTTGATTTTCCCTCTCAAGATGATAAGATAGCAGGTACAAGGAAGGATCAAAGTCTGCGTAAAACATAAAAGACGTAATCATATCAAATACGGGAATACTCGTAATCAGGAGATCATATTCATACCACAAGCATTGTGAAGAGAGAACCAATCAAAGCCATAACCAGACCTGAGAAAACAAGGATGAAATAAGTGTGTGTTTTCGGAGAATGTTGTTGCGAAAAAGACGTACCGAAGAAGGGAATCGTGAGGCCTAAGAACAATGTAGATATTACAAGTGATGTTCTTATGAGGATTGAATAAATGTGTGATTTTGATTGAGTTGAAGGGATTAGTTCTTCGAGACAAAGAGCTACAGGGGACATGGTTAATGCGTATTTTGTTAAAGGATTCACTACCTGCATAAGAATGATACAAAAAGATTAAGTTATTACATGTTTTGTACTAAAAACTTCATGTTTTAATGTAAAAATCTTCGTCGTACCGTTGTCCAGACAGCTATTTTTGAGGGAAGTAGATTTTGAGGCATGTTGAGAGTGAACTGAGATTGGATCGAATCACCGAACATAAGGTATCCGAGGACAGCAACGGAGGCATATAACAGAGTGCAGAAACCGAAGCTGCATTCGTCATTTATAATCACATTTCGGATACGGATCTTGATGAATAAATCGAACGGAAGGATAAAAAGCTTGTTTTGTTTACCTGGCTAAAAGGACAGCAGGGAACTGGCTAGAATTCTTCATTGATGAATAGATGTTTGGAAAAACAGCATGACCTGAGTAGCAGTATCCGTAGAGACCAATAGCAACCGGGAAAGTCGACAAATTTAATGTCGTTGTTTTTGTATCGAACCCGATATGATCTACTAAGCCGATCCAGAATAAACAAGCAGCCACTAAGAATGATGCAATAACTCCTAGAGCTGAGAATAACTCAAAAAACAAAGTAGGTATTAGATGTGCTAAGAGAAGTCACAGTTATCTCGATTTTGAAATGAATACGAACCGGAGATGTAGCTAAGAATCCTTAGATCTTTTAGCCATAGAGTTGGAAGAACTATCAGAGCAGCTAACACAGCAAAAAGCTGCTCTGAATTCAAATCCAGCAATCCAATGTTTAGATGTGCATTTGGAAACAATGAGGATAAGTTGTCACTCTCCAGGATTATATACTCAATGCAACAAGCCTAGAAATTATGTCGAAACTACATTTTAATAACGGGTTTTGAATCTCTAATCATAAGTGATTCATGTTTGATTACTTACATATAACTCGACGTATAGAATTACCTGCACAAGTTTGAAAAGTTATGACTCGAAGAAGTGAAGCTTATTTTGGTAGTGAAGAACTTACAGAGATGGCAATTCTCCCTGCTGAACCAAACGCAGCTTGGCCAATGTCGGGATATGTTTCGATCCCAGACCGGCTGTCTATACAAGCACGTAAAAGGAGTCCAGTGTAGTATGAAAGTATGGCAAATATGAGTAAAATGGATAATCCAAGCCAGCCTCCTTCTTTAACAGCATAAGGAGTAGAGAGGATTCCAACTCCACAAAGGACATTTATGCCTGCCAGTGCCAGAGTTAAAAAAACAACTTGATAAGAAACAGTTGAAATATTACCGTTTATTACTGCTTGTCCGTAAGAGCAATTCCGAGAAACCGAAACTCCATGTGAGTCAACAACTTTGCCGTCAGGTAATACAAACTTAGAACTCGACATCCTTGAATGAAGGTGTGGTGGCATAAGAGAATGTGAACTTCGTCTCTGATTTGGTTTCTGTTTTTCATCCTCCTCTTTATCCTCTAGAAGGGGCTTGCTCAGATGAGGTAATATCTCCGGTGTATGTCTCCTCGTAAGTGAAGTCGAAAGGAACGAGCCGCTTAATCGTGACAAAGTTGGTGTCCCGAGAAAGTTAAGACTTGGAGATGGAATACTGCTGTACAAATCAATGGATTGCCTACAACGCAATGAATTTAGAATAAGTAATGAAGTCATACCAAAACCAACATGACAAAGATGGAAATAACAGAGAAATAATGCAACAAATTCAAATCTTCAACTAATACACAATATATGAAGGGTAAAGGATATGATAACCTGTAACTTTGAGGCCAAGAGGGATTGTAAGAATTCGGCTTGCTCGGTGCCCGATTATTGTTATAGTTATCATGTGAGCTACCGGACGAATCAGAGACATTCCCGGAATCACTATCCTCATCTTTCTCATGAGCTTTCCCATCTTCCTCCTCCTCCTCTTCACTCTCTATATAGAGGTGATGTTCAGGTACAGAACTCATCATTTTTATAGACCTCTAATCTCCCTATTCATTCAACCAGTTTAAATATCTAATCAGAACACAAGTCTCATACAACTATCTAAAGCACAAATATCAAAGAATCAATTCAAGAGAAACCAAGAACCAGTTGAAAAAAGTAGTCCAGAATCCAAATACACAAACTTTAATCAGAACTTCAGTTAATGGGGATACTGTAAGTGTATTTCTGTAGCTAGCAAGTAAAAGTTTCATCTTTACGCAGTTTTTCTGAAGCAAATATGGTATTCTCACCTTCCCCTCCCACTTTTCTATGTAACTACAATAAAAAATACATCACATCACACATTTTTATGAATCTTCAAGATCATTAAAATAATGTCCCTCTTTTAGAGAAGAATCAGAAAACTCACAAAGTTTCCTGGTCTCGAACTCTCTCTGTCGTCTCTCAAAAAACTGAGTTCCTAAAAGCCCCGAGCTTTCAAAAATATGAATAAAGCCAAATCGTCTCAAGTAGAGAACGAAGACGCATTTAAATCATGAATATTTGCAGACTTCCTTAAACGTTTGTTAGAATCACGCGGAAAATTATAAAAGATTCAACGATTACCCTTCCATTAAAATCTGCTCGTGGGTCCCTATAGATCATAGAAAAAAATTAAGCCAAATAATATATCTCATTATTCAATTATAATCTATACATAAGCAAATCAATATCCTTATCATTTATTTATATTTTCTTAAATATAAATAAAATTATTTTTAGAAATATATATCTGAAATTGTGCAAAATCTGATTGGTTGAATGTCCCTACGGGAATAAATGTCCGGAATAAATTAGTTGGCAGTTGTATTTATTTTATTTATATTTTTAATATTATTTTTGAAACAGTTGCTGTTGTGAACACTAACAGAACAATTTTTTTTATTAATAAAGAAATGAAAATTACAATTTAGATAAGAACAAAATGGGAATATTACATCATGACCCCATGTTTATATAAATGTTATTTATTTCCCAAGTTGAGAGGCTAGATGTCAATTTCTACGCAATTTTATTTTCACATGATAAAGAATGCAAATCATTCTTTATTATTATAAATATTTTTTTATATTATCTTATTTTTATTGGATTCCAGCTCATAATAACCTTATCAACGTGGATTTGATTAAATCAATGTTTTAAGGTATTTAATAAAGCCCAACGTATTTGGACCTAGAGAAGCCCAGGTCCAAATAAGAAATCAATAATCATTAACATAAAAATAGGTATTTTAAATTATTAAAACAGTTTTTGTTTATTTTCAAAATATATTTACGGAACTTTACAGTTTACAGTTCTTGTTCAAGATCATTTTAAAACTGTAATTCTTGATAACGATTTTACAGATTAGTAAGGTATTTATGTTCCGAAGTTTTACAATTGTTGCGTAATGGGTTGCTCTTCGTCGGTTCCAGGTGAATTTCATTTCCTAGGGTTCATGGTTTTTCTAATAGAATAGATTAATATTTCTATGTTTTGTCTGGATTAATTTAACAACAAATCAAGTCTCTCTATATATATATTTTGGGAAATATGTGGTGCTTTGTCTTTTGTATGTAGGGAGTTGTAGTTTATAGCACCTAGGGTTGAGCAATTCGTATAAATGCTTGAACGGCGGTCAGTCGTGGAAATCTGGGAATCGATCAGATTTTTGTATATATAGTTGTTTTCATTATTCACGGTGGTTTTATTTTTTGTTGATTTTTCAGATAGAAATACTGCGCGGCTTGCTGGTATTGATAACCCAGAAAATGATGCAAAAAATCTTCGTGTTAAGGTAAGGAATCTGTTTGCTAGAATGCTTGTGTAGATTGCATTAAGTGATACGACGTCATTTTATTATTTTTGGAAGATCTTGACTTTTTACATGTGAAATCAGTTATCAGGCAATCAGGAACGAGGGGTATAATGGGTTTACAAATTTTGGGATAATTTTTAGTAAGGAAACTCAGTATTTTCTTCATCATTCTTCCCAGGAAAGATCATTTTGACTTTATGTGCTAAAGAAACATGTTGTATGCTATTTAAGACTTAAGTAACCCCAATTGTCTTTTGTATGCTTATGTATGTTGAATCCTCAGATATACGTGTAAAATAGAGGATATATTTGTTTGAAGAAAATAATATAATCTGATAGCATCATCATTTTGCTCTTATCAGCAGTTGGTGCTTTTAGGTGATTCTTGCGTTGGTCAGTTTGATCCAACATCTAAATTAAAGAATCTTATAATCATTTATGCTGTGGGTGTTTCTGATGTAATTTTGTAACTGAACTATAAGTGCTTTGTTTATTCAGGTTACAATTGGAGCATCATTTTTATCTCAGACAATAGCCTTACAAGACGGGGCTTTTTCAAATCTACACTTATTTTCAAAATTCAACCTCAAAACTACACTCATATAAACTCTTTTCAAATCTACATTTTTTCTTTTTTTAAATTTAAATAAAACCATATTTATAATTTCTCAAACTAATGGTACTTTTTAAAAAATTTAACATCGTTGAGGGTATTTTTGAATTAAGATGCATCTATTTAAATTATATTTTAACGGCTGGGCACTGCTATTTGAATCTATTTTTTTACACAAAATATTCAAGCTTGTTGCAAAAAGGAATTGAGATAAAAGAGAATCTCGCATCAGGACATGACATTTCATAGAAGAACAATTCTTTNTCAACGTTCCCATGGAATTCAACCCTTTTTCGGGTTACTGCAGAGGAATCCGATGCACGGCGAACATTATCGGGGAGTGCCCTATTGTTCTTCGCGTCCCTGGGGGATGAAACAATCCGCGGTACTTATTTTCAAATCTACACTTATTTTCAAAACTCAACCTCAAAACTACATTTATTTTTAAACTCTTTTCAAATCTACATTTTTTCTTTTTTTAAATTTAAATAAAACCATATTTATAATTTCTCAAACTAATGGTACTTTTTAAAAAATTTAACATCGTTGAGGGTATTTTTGAATTAAGATGCATCTATTTAAATTATATTTTAACGGCTGGGCACTGCTATTTGAATCTATTTTTTTACACAAAATATTCAAGCTTGTTGCAAAAAGGAATTGAGATAAAAGAGAATCTCGCATCAGGACATGACATTTCATAGAAGAACAATTCTTTAAGTAGTGAATCAATTATAGTTTCCTACTTTTACAGTCTTGAATCTGTGCATTATTGGAGACAACAATTCTTGTATAAATTAAGATATCATGACGAAGTTGCATAAATTTAAAATTGTTCATTTCCTAGAATGACAGTAATTCATGAATCAATGTTCACATACACAATATCAAACATAAAAATAACACAAAGCAATCATTTTAAGTTTCCATAGATGCATCTTTCCTAGCACATTTTCGTCGAGGTCTTCGGTCCATCTCACCTAGAAATTGAGAAGTTCGAGCTCTACCCGCCTCTTGTCTTTGTGCCCGTAAGTTCGGGTTGTGTACTAGTAGAAAGGTGCATCTTCTAACCGTGATTCTTCGGGATATTCGAATTGATATGCATATGTAGCTACTATCGTTTCAATAGCATATTCATCTGGTAACAATCCGCGTGGATCAACTTTGTAGTATCTACATACCTACAAATATAATAAACATGCTCATTTTTATATCAATAAAATTGGTAAAAATGTAGTCAATATTAACCTGCATAGCATGTGAACAAGGCACTTTATATGATAACCATTTTCCACAAGAACAAGACCGATCTTTGAGATTAACAACATGTATTTTAGCTTGACGTCCTAGTTTACCTAGAACATTTACAGATGCTGTCATATCAACTGTATTATAAGGTTTAACAGTGAGCCACGTTGCTTTTTTATCCCAACGACAATATCTTTTATAAACTTTATCTGGCCATAAATGTCGGTTCTTTCTCAAACGTTCAATCTCATTGCGATGTTGAGTAAAAAAATCCAAGCAACGAATAAAAGTAGCCTGTGCAATAGCTGTGATAGGTAGCCGACGTACATTTTTCAACACACTATTCAAACATTCAGCTAGATTTGAAGTTTTAGCTTCGTACCTAAAACTTAATAATATTAGCCAAAAAAAACTAAATAAAATGAAATGAAATGATTCATACCTCGTTCCACCATCATGTGCGAGAGTCCATCGTTGTGGCTCTATATTTTGCAGCCATATATAAGAACACTCACTTTTTGTATGAATTTTCTCCATGATTTCATCGAACTTTGTCACTTCAGTTGCATATGCAGCAGCCCAAACCAAATCTTTGAGATAACCATTTCTAAATTTATCCATGAAATTTGAAACCACATGTCGAATACAAAATCTATAACAACCTTCAGGATCATTGAATGCAGACATTCTGCGTAATGCTGCTATTAATCCTGGACCTCGATCAGATACAAGACATGTATAACGTTCTTTATGAATAATATGCTCACTAATGAGTTCAAGAAACCAACTCCATGCATCAGCATTTTCCTCATCAACTGTAGCAAATGCTAAAGGAAGTATATGACCACCTGCATCGAGTCCAACAACAACCAAAAGTTTGTGACGATAATCGGTATAAATATGAGTTCCATCAACCGTGATAACTGGTTGACAATGTTGATATGCATTAATACATGGACCAAACGCCCAAAATACATAGTTCAACATATAACTACCATTATCTGATAAATGTCGATAACGAATAATAGTACCTAAACAAAGTTGTTAACATATTAGTATCACTAGATTATGATATACATAAACAACGTATACAAAAAATATGGTATACAGAAACAATGTAAATACCTTGATTCGCTCTTTCTACGGCCTGCAAAAAAATTGGCAGCATTGTAACAGATGTTTCCCAACTTCCGTATAATTGTCTTATCATAAGTTCACGAGCTATCCAAGCTTTCATGTAAGGAACATCAAATCCAAAATGATCTTTGATTTTTGTTTGGAGATCATTAATAGCAATACTAGGATTGTTTCGAATATATTGTGTCAGCTCAAAAGCAATGATATGCGTACTCAAATTATCATGCTGAAGCGACAGATTACAACTTATAAAACATGTATGAGGAGATTCACTTACGGTAACCTTCCACATATTTTTTTTTTCTGCAATCTACCTCTAAGACTACCTGTAACGGCGGATAAGAGCGTATAGAAATACGCTCTTGTCCGCCCCCATGTCCGCCACATCAGCGCCCATGGTTACATGGGCGCTGATTCCACCGCGGAGAAATACGTTCCGCGGATAAGGGCTTGTCCGCCTCCTTGTCCGCGGAGAAGATTTTTTATTTATTTTTATTAATTTAAAATATTTTAGTTTAATATATATATAATAAAATATTAGTTTTATTAATTATTAATTTATTTTTATAATTTAAATATGTAATTTAGTAAATAAATATTTAAAAAATTATTACTTTTATGTTGATACGATAAATACATAACTTTATGTGAAATTCGATCGTTTCGAAATAACGATATTAAAAACGTGTACGAATCAATATAAGGAAATACAATTGAAACAATGAAATATAATATATACAATGATCAAATTAATAATTAATATTAAACGTCGAAATTAAAACTATTAAAATTAAAACTTAATATTTATTAATAAATTGAATAGTAAATAAATAAATTTGATGAAATAGAAAAATAAAATGAAATTTAGAGAAAGAAGATGATGTGGACGAAAGATAAATAAATAATAATGTGGATGGTGAGAAGTTTTAGAAGTGGAAAGAGAATATGATGTGGATGTGAGAGAATGATGATGTGTAGAGAGATTTATACGGTGGAAATGATTTTGGGCGCGGACAAGGTTACAGAGAGTCTAATTCTCCACATACATGGAGGATCATTAATTCTATTGCGACACCGAACTTCTCATATTTTAGTATCACTGCAAAATACAATATATGGTCGTTGAACAATACGAATAAAATACCTTTGTACTGCCTCTTTCAACTCTTCTTTAATCTTATACAATGTACCTTTGACAATATCATCTTTCTCAACATTATAGACAACATTAGTTGGAATATCAATAGAATCACTAAGCATTTGAGGTATATTGTCAGTGAACAAATCTCTGATGTTATGAAAGTTTTCATTTTCCATAACATTGGTACTCACTAAACCATCATCGTGAACTTGTGTTTCGTCTAACTCAATTTCATCAAAATGATTTTTATCATTTGAATCTGCATTTTCAGTAGCATCGTTGGAAGCATTCACTGAAAAAAAATCATATGCAAAATAAATATAGAAAAAATGAAATTAGTTTTTAACACAATATACATATATTTGGCGTTCGTGTAGAATCATCAATTGGAGATAATGAAACTTCAACAATATACATGTTAATACCGGAAGCATCTCGAGTTGTATCAAACATATACGCAAGACCAATATCATTATCAATACTATGAAAAAAATGGGTGGCACGATGAGTATGATCCAATGCCATATATTGAACATAAAGTTTTAGCAAACTTGTTTGATGTGTTACTTCCATAATGATATGCAATTGATTGAGCAACTCAACAAATGAAATTTCACGAGAAAAGATCGCCCAATCACATGGTGGTTTATCATAAGATACTTGACTACCAATAATAAGTAAATTACCACCCCAATATAATGAAATAGTAACTGAATTGATTGTCATTCCTGCGATCAATAATAGTTTAGTTAAATAAGACTAAATATCATAATATAATCACATTTATAAGGCAAAACACAAAGTCATAGCCCCAAGAGATATATCATAGAGAATATGAAAGCAAATTATTTAAGTTGACTTGCACATTCTAGCCGTGAAAGTCAATATCACTAATATAATGATAAAACTATATATTGGCAATGATATTCAGCCCACATTTTAAAACAGCCGTGCCGGTTTTTTTGAAAAAGTCGGCATATGAAACTCAAACAAATGTAAATGATTTAAATGGTGTAGATTGGTTCTGATACCAGTACACCGGCGTGTAACGAGAGATCTATACTAGTACACACGGTGGCTTTTCTGTTCCTCGTCGCGCTGCTTAGGACTACTTGATTCAAAAACAACCGTGCCCAGGGGTTTTTACAAACAACCGTGCTAAACAGCAGTGCCCATGGGCTTTACAAACAGCTTGTAGGGTTAAATATCCTGATGCGAGATTCTCTTTTATCTCAATTCCTTTTTGCAACAAGCTTGAATATTTTGTGTAAAAAAATAGATTCAAATAACAGTGCCCAGCCGTTAAAATATAATTTAAATAGATGCATTTTAATTCAAAAATACCCTCAAAGATGTTAAATTTTTTAAAAAGTACTCATTAGTTTGATAGATTATAAATATGATTTTATTTAAATTTAAAAAAAGAAAAATGCAGATTTGAAAAGAGTTTAAAAATGAGTATAGTTTTGAGGTTGAGTTTCGAAAATAACTGTAGATTTGAAAAAGCCCCCTTACAAGACTCTACAACAGTGAAATTTGAAATATGGGACACAGTTGGGCAAGAAAGTTTGTAGATGTATCATAGATTAGACAGAAATTTGGGTTTCTAGTATTATGATTTAATTTTATGGGATATTTCTTTGTTCCTTTTATCCAGCTTTTACCTTGATAATTATGAGTTGAAGATCTCTCATTAATCTTAGTGTGTGTTCTGCACAAATTATATAATGTATAATAAGAATTTATAATTAGAATGCAGAATCAAAATGTATAATTAGAATTTGCGTAGTGTTCTGTGTAAACATATAATGAATTATAAAATGTAAAAACGTTCTTCAAAAATATTGTAATTGAAATGTAGAATTTTAATTAAGTTACATTGTACAAAATAATTATCTCTCTTTCTTATAAATTTGAAATTATAATTCTATATTAAAATAATATTTTTAATTACAAAATAAATTAATAATATTTTTTTATTTAAAAATCATATAATAAAAAGAAAACAAAAATTTTGAATAAGATATTGTCGAATAAGAAACTCAAGAATTGATAATATAAATACATAATTTTAGAAAAAAAAAGAATTCATTATGATACAAACGATGAAAATTTGATTCGGAAAAAATGTATATATATGAAAAATATAGTTAACAATATAAGACGGTGCATCAAAATTTGCAAATTGCATAAAAGTCTCGAAGTTGATATAATGTGTGATTTTGGCTTCCATGTTTCAAAATTGCGTTGTTGATCCCCGAACTTCCAAAAACATTTATATTGAATCATAATACTCGTTAATTTTTTAAACGTCTCAATAGTTTATATTGATCAATTAACCTTGAAAATAAATGAAATGACAATGTTTTTAAACTTTGAAAATTTTAAAAATAATGCATAAATTATCAAAATCACTTATATGAAAAACCACTATTATTTACTCGAGAGTCATTTTTAAACGGTTTCTCATGCAAATTACAAACTTTGGGGATATCGTTTTTACATTATTTTAAACATTGGGGGCCAATGTCGTAATTTTCTCGTAAAAAATAATGAATAGAATGCATAATGCATTTTCAGAATCAAGTCTGAACTTCATTATACATTAAAAAAATTAGAATGCATTATGATTATAATTCATAATTAGAATTTAAAATTGATACTGTTATGTTTCAAAAAACAGATTATGCATTCTATAATGCATAATCTGTTTTCATAGTTTGTGCAGAACACGGCCTTAGTTTGGCCAGGTATGCCGCTCTTGCTCCATTGTACTACAGGGGTGCTGCTGTTGCTATTGTTGCGTACGATATCACTAGTCCCGATTCATTCTATATAGCTCAATACTGGGTTAAGGTAAGCCATTCGTCTTAAATACCTGCATAGTTGAGGCAGTGGAAAACGCAGCTATATAAATACGGAATAAGCATGCATTTTTCTTCTTTTTGTAACTTAAGAATACCTCGTTTCAGGAGCTGCAGAAGCATGGTAGCCCTGATATTGTCATGGCTTTAGTTGGGAACAAAGCTGATCTTCATGAAAAACGACAAGTACCAGTAGAAGTAAGCTGGAAGTGAATTAGATTGTTCATTCTGCACTACCATCTTTCACCTTGTTTAACTCGCTTTCCATTTCTTAGGGATGGAATAGAATATGCGGAGAAGAACGGAATGTTCTTTATCGAGGTACACAAAAACTTCTTTTTATCTGATATGCACATCAATTAGAACACCAACTTTCTACCAGCAAATGATTTGATCTTTGCATCGGGAAGAGGCTGCCTCGTCCATGAGTCGGACCGCATTTGTACGTATGCTCGACTTTTAGATTAGTAGTGATATAGAGATGAGAGAGCCAATATATATCATTTTCAGAGGGTGATTTTATTGTATTCATTGGATCTGTAAGTTATCGCCATCTTGCCAACGAAAGACACCCCAAAAAAAGCAATGAATGATGCATTGAAAGTTGAACTCCCTGAAGTCTGCAACTGGCACCAGCGATGCTCACGGTTAGTAAATTGTTAATTGAAGTCGTCTTTCTTTAACTTCTGCAATTTATTATTATTATTATTACTACTACTTTTCAACAACTGAATACCGCAGCAAGATTCCTTCGTTTTCGACCGACTGAAAACGCGCGCAGGAGTGAACGGGTCAATTTCTATCTGGGTTTTCTCTTGGGATTTCTTGATGAATCTGGAGAAGAAGGAAAATGAAGGGTTACTGGGTAAACTCGCCGAATCAATCAGGCTTATATCTGGGTTGCCTGATTGCAGAAGCGTTTCTAAGAAGATGTACAGTAATTTAACCAGAAGAGTTAAGCTTCTAAGACCTTTGGTCGAGGAGCTGAAGCACGGGGAATATGAAGAAGACGTAGTCAAGGGATTGGAAGCTCTGAATATCGCCCTTGACTCGGCTTTTCATCTTCTCAATTATATCCATCAAACCAGCAAGATTTTCCAGGTATTCAGTCATTTATAGTCCTTTTTTGAGCAATGAATGCTTCATTTCTGCGTCTTTGTATGCTTTTCAGGCTCTTCAATTTGATAAAATAGCAAGCAAGTTTGAAGATTTTTCCAAGAAGATTGATGCAGCGCTGAACCAGATACCTTATAAAAGACTTCTTGATATACCAGAAGAAGTCCGAGAGCAGGTGCAAATTTAGGCTTCATTTCTGTGTCTTTGTATGCTTTTCTCTTGATCCTTGTTTGTCTATTCTTTAGACTGAACTCCTTCATGCACAAATTAAAAGAGCTATAGATCAAATGGAGGCACATGATTTGCTACTGGTTAGAGACATAGCAGATGCACAAATGGTTGATGATCCTGATCCTGTGATTTTCCAGAGGCTTTCTGAGAAGCTTCATCTCAGGACTCTGAATGATATAAAGAAGGAGTCGAATGATATCCATAATATGACCGAAGGAGTTTCGGAGGAGTATTTGGAGACTATGTTATATCTTCTTGAGAAGTTGGAAAACTCTTTGATGAAGGACAGTTCAGATCTTGATGAAACTGAGATAGATAAGGCAATGATAAAGCACAGATCACCTATTATTCCTCCCGATTTCCGTTGTCCGATCTCGCTTGAGCTAATGAAAGATCCTGTAATTTTGTCAACTGGGCAGGTTGGCAACTTTAATCACCATCACTTGTTATATAGCCTGCTGTTGGTTGTTGTCCTACGTTTTTGTTTCTTTTGAATGCAGACATATGAACGCTCTTGTATTCAGAAATGGCTTGACGCAGGGCACCGAACATGTCCCAAGACTAAGCAGATGTTATCACATACTGCATTGACTCCTAATTATGTTCTCAAAAGTCTTATTGCACTGTGGTGCGAGAGCAATGGAGTTGAGCTTCCGGGGAAAGATGGAAACTCCAAGGGAAAAAAATCAGGTGGCTCTGGCTCGGATTGCGATCGAGCTGCTATCAATGCAATACTGCAGAAACTTACTAAAGGAAATAGAGAACAACAAAGAGCAGCAGCTGGTGAGCTTCGGTTATTAGCTAAAAGAAACGATGACAATAGAGTATGCATAGCTGAAGCAGGAGCCATACCTTTGTTGGTTGAATTCTTGTCTTCCCCTGATACAAGAACTCAGGAACATGCAGTTACAGCGCTTCTCAATCTGTCGATAAATGATGCTAACAAGGGAATCATAGTGAGCAAGGGAGCCATACCTTATATTGTGGCAGTGCTGAAAAACGGAAACATGGAAACGAAGGAAAACGCGGCTGCCACTCTATTCAGTCTGTCTGTTGTTGATGAGAACAAAGTGACTATAGGATCAGCAGGAGCCATGCCACCTCTGATTGATCTTCTCTGTAACGGCACGCCCCGAGGGAAAAAGGATGCCGCAACGGCACTGTTTAATCTGTCAATCTATCAAGGAAACAAGGTGAGAGCTGTAAGAGGTGGAATCGTGAAACCACTAATGACAATGCTGACAGATACAGGAAGCAGTATGGTGGATGAAGCATTAGCTATACTTGCTATTCTTGCTACTCATCAAGAAGGGAAGATAGGCATCACTCAAGCCGAGCCAATTCCCATTCTGATCGAGGTTATCCGAACAGGCTCTTCTCGCAACCGTGAGAATGCAACTGCTTTATTGTGGTCTCTGTGCACTGGTAATTTGCAGTGCCTGAACATGGCAAAAGAGCTTGGAGTTGAAGATGCATTGAAGGATTTGACAGAGAATGGAACTGAGAGGGCCAAGAGAAAAGCTGGGAGCATTCTGGACCTTCTTCAGCGCGCACAAGAGGAAGAAGGCATACCTTCTTAAAACACTGGATTTGCAAATGAGTGCAAGTTTCTCCATTTGTTAGACTCTACAATCTGTTGTCGAAATCATATATGAAGTTTCCTGAACAATGGCAGTATATAGAAGAATCCTTATAATAGATCAATTTCGATCACTAGGCTCTTATTCTCAAACCAAGCAATGATAATATAAAGTAAGCAAACAGCGAGGACGATGTCATCATCATCCCTTTCATGTGAAATTAATATAAAGTAAATCTGATATTATCCTTGTATCTGGAAAACCAACTCTAAAAGCTAATGCGAAATAATACATCCCAAGTATAAGAATTAGCTGCCAAAATTGTTGTGAATAAATAAAATTCTGAGAGTCAAAACAGTGGTTTAAAATCACCTTGTAACGAACAGTTGGACGTGGCCCAGAAACTGGCAGTGCGCTTACCCACTGATCATAGGATAAATCCAAGTGCTCCGCATTCTTGTTATCATCCTTTTTATTGGAACACAATGAGAAATGAATAAATAAAAAGTAGTTAGGAGCAAAACAGAGTTAGATCTAGGATACGCGAATGGAGGACCCAGAACAGTGTTTCTTTCAAAGAGGAAATAAACAGCTTTGTTGATAAAAAAATCCTCATTCTTGTGACCAACCCGTTATATTAAATCCAAATACCAATTAAAAGAATCAAATATCAAGTTTGGAACACAACAAATAAAACTATATGATCCGAAAGTTATGACCGTTAATAAAAGTGCACAAAAGTTATGGGCTTGGAATTCAAAGTCTTGATCCATTAAGTGGCCCATGATTAAGGATGATCCAGGTCGAACTCTTCTTCATCTGGTTTGGAAGTAGCAAGGGACTGTTCTCCTGGATTGGAGTTATCGAGGGTGTAACCAAGGAAGTCATATCGATTCCAATTGGTACGAGGGTTCTTTACTATATATCGTTGGTATATCGACGATATATCAGAATACCAATGTACTGATTACGGTGGATATTTATCGATATAACATCTGAAACTTCCATGGGTGTAACACAAAAGGAGGACCGTTGAAGAAACGGGAAGATAAAGTGCTAGAAAAGAGAGAAGCTAGTTGACCGATGAAAGAATTACACCAAAGAGGAGCGGTGTCGATGATATTCGGTTCTAACCGTTATCATTAAGTGGCATTTAGGGCTAGGGCTAGGGCTACAGTGAATCCCAATTCGTGGAGAATTATTAACTTATTCATCAAATCAAAGTATTGGGCATGAGATGCGGAAGTTTGTGGGTTGTTGACACCCAGGAAGGCAGGAACATTTTCAGATTGCATCGTGGATTGGCATGGCCCAAGTTAACTCATAAATAGCAAAATAGAGTAGATGCAAATGAGTCCATGACATCATTGGAATGGGTAGGGGGTTAAGGAAGCTTGGGTTTGAGTTTGTATCATATATCATATTACTGGCACTTTGTATCACACGATTCCCAGTGTCACTAAGTTCGTAGATAAAAATCAGAAAAAAAGTGAGAAGTAGCAGTATCCAAACCTTGATTAACGATTCAAAGAAATCGGAGCGAAGGAGTCTTTTTCTGCCATCAGTTGCTGGTAATTAAACTGTCTTCTCCAGAGGTTTTATTCACAATTGCGACGGTGCCAACTTCACCTAATTTTATGACAAGCAAATAAAATGCCAGAAGATTCTTTTCAGGATTTACTCTGGATAAAAGTTGAGGACTTTACTAAGTGGAGTCATTTCTCACCTATGGACACGACTTTCCGAGTTATTATTGACTCAGCAACACGAATTGCCCTTTGTGATCCAGTAATGGTGACCTTTCTGTGAGAAAGTGCAAAAAGGCGTTATCACATTGCATATTCTGGACAACTTAGGAATGAGATGATACACCTGTTTGATGTCCCGGAGATGAAATCACCTCGATCAGAGATCTTTATCCTAGCTCCACTAACCTGCATTTTGCGGACAAAGCTGCTAACCATTTAAAACTTACCTAATAGTGGACAAAGCTGCTAACCATTTAAACTTACCTGGCTGATTTCCATTATATTTCGTCCACCACGTCCAACAAGTAATCCAATATTTTCATCTGGAACTCCAATAGTCACCGAACTAATTCTATCCTCCTGTAAAAGTGTACAACTCATCACTTGGAATCAGGAAACAAATAAAATTCAATCTGACTTGGAGCAACTACTCAGGATACTAATCCTAAAGGAATTTGAGGGTGAACTATGTTCAAACTAGAGCCAACCATAATGCAAAGTTGCTACTAAGCATGCACAAATACCCTGTTTTTGGAACATGATAGTGTAAACCTTAAGTAAAAAACAACTTCAGGCACCAACAAAAAAGGGAATTGAGTATGGTTTCTGATGTTGGGACAAACCACCAAATTGATCGGACTTCGAAGCTGCTACACGGAAGCATAAAGAGTAGTGTGGAGTGATTCAATGTAATATAGCACAGTGCTGCAAGACATATTTATCTAAAAATACCAGTGATCACCACTTGCCTTGTTATGTAGCCTGTTACTTGGATATTTCGTAGCAAAACCATTTGACCCATAGTTCATCCCATTGTACCCACGCGCTTCATAATTGAGTAATAAAATAGATAAGCACTTAACACAGTGAAAGCAGAACTTGAGTTTAATATCTGTAATTTTCCACAGCTAAAATGATATAAAAAACAAATCAACTATCCACTTACTGCTGAACCACAACTTGAAAAGAAATAAAAAATAGAACCCAATATTTCATGCAACGAAAAAAATGATCAGTATAAAGCATGCAATAGTCTGGGCAACTCTAGGAGGTTATTCTGTAAGCCATATTTTTCCCTACGTTTGATGCAGCCCACATCCTCAAATAGAAAGGGCAGAGTACATAAACTAAATTTATGGTCTCCCACTTCCAGAAACTAGTTAAATCATATTTGATCATGCTTAAAAAATATGGAAGGTGGAGTTAAATAGAAGAACATGAAAGACAAATTTAAATTTAGGAACTAATAATACCTGCATAGGGAAAAGGGACATGCACTAGTTGCTGATAATATTGGTCATTCGTTAATTTCTGCAGAATTAGTTCAATACCCCTTAACTGTTCTCCCAAAGTACCAGTTACTGTTACCAATCTATCTCGCAAGCCAGGGGAATAGACATCTTGAGGGGATATCTTAATGTCAGCTCGTGAGTCTTCCATAAGTGACCTGTTCCAGCAACAATAGTTTGTAAAATGAGGGACATGTTTTTCCAATTATTGGCAAGGGAAAACAGCACGAAGAGAGTAATTAACCCTGAACTCAGACTAAGCAAATATTCAAGGACACAAATACAATTAAAATCTAATACATAACCCAGGATTCAGGGATCAGTAGGTAGGAACCAGATTCCTCTTTGTCAAGGATGCAGTCAAAATTGAACTCTTTGAAGGATTGATAGGAATCATCCAGTTTGAAGGCTAACCCTTTTTTTGAATGGAAGGCTAAAACTTACTTATGTTATACTGAATGCACAATTATCAAAAACTCGATGTTCTGGAACTTTGCAAGAAAATCAGGCCTAACTCCTTCTTGTGATTTCATCAGATAGATGTAGACAACTTCAGTTAGTAGACCAGCCAACATTGCATATTATATAAATAAAAAACTATGTAAACAGTAATCACTTGATGCCAATTCACATAATCCTAAAAGAGATGGCAACTTTGCCAAAAATAAAAGTACCTTATAACTGCACCTGCCCTCCCAATTATTCCACCGCAAGAGCTATTTGGTACAATCAATCTAATTTTTGATACCGGATCGACTTGCCCTCCATCTTCAGAATAGAACTAAAAAGTAACGCATAATATTCCAACAATCAAGATTTTAATGTCAATTTTGGAAATTTTTCAAAATAAATTTGTTGACCTCATCAAGCAATTTTGAGAGGATCAGATCAACTGCCTTTAATATGCCACAAATAGTTCCAGATAGCAAGATGATCCTATCCGTAGTGCCCGGAAAATATTCATAGTTGCGTGACAATTGGATGCGGGAACCGGCCTGTGACTGAATATCATTTATTGTTGCACCACCCTTCCCAATTATGGAACCAGCTTCAGCATTAGAAAGAAGGAATCGAAGATGAGTGCCCTTATCTTCATTTTCTGTGCAATAAACAAGAAATGCAGTTTCAGAGAAATGAAAAGAAAAATACACAATCTCGGACATCAACACTTCAGCTACAAGAAGCAAGCTAAACAACTGGAAAATCAGTGTGTAAGCGGATAAATAAACCAAGGAACATGAATGCAGCACTTTGGCCCTTCAACAAGCCGAGTTACAGATTCCGCATCAGTTTTTTTCATTACCAGATCAATATACAACTCAACATTGAAAGAATATCACAAATTCTGTTTAGACTCCAGGCAGTCGTGTCCCATAAACTAGGGTGGATGCTGAATACACACGACACCATAATTAAGAATCATAGACTACGGGTGGGTATAAGAATCAAGAACAATTGCGATACTAGAATCCACAAGACAACGATCGGAGCATCAGCGAATTATCAAATTTCAACATCCACTAGCAATTTAGCAGAACCACGCCGTGGATCTTCACCAAGAACCACACGCATTACATCTATGCATGCTTATATAACCAAATTCCATACACAATGTGAGAATAAAAACCTGAATGAGGATCCGATTCGAGAGACGGCAACTGATCTTCCACGACCTCAGATGACCCCTCATTGCGCGAGGATTCGCTTCCCTCCTCTGCCATATGTTAAACCGCACGAACAAGGAGAAACTAAAGCGCACTTACTCTGAAGGAGAATTCAGAGCATCTGCGACGCAGAAAGAGAATGCGATGTGATTTTTACCTACGCGAAAAGCAGAGCATCTCAGAGAAAGCCCAGGGAGATCATACAGAGAGAGAAAGAGGCATTGAAGAGCCGCGAAAACTGGAAATGAAGCTCGGTATCGATGAACACCGTCAGCTGTTTCGAAACGGGAACACAACATCTTAGGGATATCCTCTACGGTATAATGCGCCGCTCAATGCCTACAATTTTCTATTTATTTAAGTAATCACATTTTAACGCCATTTTCGTAATTACAAGTGGACGATTAAACTATCATTAATTTTAAATAAGTCATACTTATGAACAATTAAACAAAATGCTATCGCCAATCTAGTACATTTCTAGTTCATTTAAATACTTTAATACAAAAACCTTAAAATCAACATGAAGAAAATCATTCAAGAAGAGCTAGTGAATTTGGTGACCGCCTTGGTCCCTTCTGAAACCGCGTGTTTCGCAAGTTCACCGGGAAGAACTAATCTCACGGAGGTTTGAATCTCGCGAGAAGTAATCGTCGGCTTCTTGTTGTAGCGAGCGAGTTTCGAAGCCTCCTGTGCTAATTTCTCGAAGATGTCGTTGATGAAGTTGTTCATAATCCCCATAGACTTGCTAGAAATCCCAATATCGGGATGCACCTGCTTCAGAACTTTGAAGATATAAATCTTGTAGGTTTCAGAACTCTTCTTGAGTCGCTTCTTCTTTTTGTCAGCGACGGAGGCACCTAAGTCCTTCGGAAGTTTCTTCCCGGCCTTGGGCTTCTTCTCCGCTGGAGCCTTCTCAGGCAGTGTGGCCTTATCAGCGGCCGGCTTCTTCTCAGCTAACTTTTTTTCTGCTTTAGGAGCCATCAATCGTTCAAGAATAAGGAAAAGCGGGAGATCGTGAAGATGAGATATTTCACGCTAGGGCTAGTATTTATATATATTCTGCCTTGAGCTATGATTGGTCAGTTAGAAGCGCCATGGATCGATTTCCCATCCGTCGATTTTAAATAATCTGACGGATCACGACGGAGTTTAAGCATCAAAGGGAATCGGTATTGTGGATGTGGAGAAACTTTCGGATCTTTAAAAAAAGTAATAATAACTAATAAATTATGATAATTGATAAATTGAATGATAACTATGGTTATATATGAAAATTTATTGATCTTAATATTGGATATATTTAAATTGTATTCGAATTGATTTTCTGGATATATGAAGTGTTGATATTTGACTTAAGGTTATATGTAACATTTCCGCTGTATAAATCTTTCTATACATCATCATTCTCTCACATCCACATCATATTTTCTTTCAACTTCTAACACTTCTCATTCATCTACATTATTATTTATTTCTCTTTCATCCACATCATATTCTCTCTCCAAATTTTATTTTATCTTTCAATCTCATCAATTTTATTTATTTACTATTCAATTTATCAATAAATATTACGTTTCAATTTAAATATTTTAAATTTCGATGATCTCGATGATTAAACATTATTTTTAAAAAAATTATATTGTTATATATATTATATTTCAATATTTCTATTGTATTTATTTTCATTACTTCGTACTCATTTTAATATTTTGATTTTGAAACAGTCTAATTTTACCTAAAATTATATATTTATATTATAAAAATAAAATTATAAATTTTATAATATTTATATTAATATATTTTTTTATTGAATTATTAAAAGTTATATTTTTAAATAAATTTAAAAAAAAATACTAAAAAAAAGTAACCGTACATCCACGGACAAAGGACGCTTAAACCATTGTTTGCAGAATGTATTATTTCATGGATGTGTGGACGTCCATGTAACCATGGGTGCCCCACGTAAAGGAGGGAGAGCGGACAAGGCCGTATAAAGAGAACCTAATGGATCACTTTAGATTTCGGGTCATATACAATTTTATTACGTTTGATTTGTTAATATATAATATATTTTTTTATTTTTCTATTTTAAATATTAATATCAAATATATTCATCATCCATTATAACTTTTTTTATTTTTTATTCATTATACTAATTAAATTATAAAATTATATAACTTTCAAATAAAATAATATTATTTATTTAATGCTTTTGTATCGTAACATTATTATACATTTATATTTTATTTATATTTGATTTAAATGAAATAAAACAAATATTTAACAAATCAAAAATTCAATTTTTAATTATACTTTTTTAAGATTATAAATTATTAAAACACAAATAAAATATATTAGGATATCCGCAAATCAATATACTATCCGATCCAAAAACTGATATACTATTCCGGATTGATTTCAGATCAACATTTTGATGATATGTATCCATGGGATCATAAAAAAGTGTTTGGAACTAGTATGCGATCCATCCACACCTATAATGATAACCTAACAAACATAGTGCCCTTGTGCCATTTTAACTATTATTATAAAACATTCTCCAATTAAAACATTGATTTTGTTTTTGAAAAATTTAGCTATAGTATTTTTTAAAATAATTATTGGTTTTTAATATTGGGCTATTTCATCTTACAGATGCCTAAATACCATATCAACATACTTAATAAATAAATTAAATTGAGGCAATGTTCTTATATATAAAGGATTAGAGTTTTATTTGAGTTTAAATTGATTAATTAATTTTTTTTTAAATGCATAGATTTAAACCAAGAATTACCGGGTAGCAATTGATCGATTGGATTTGGATTGGGTCACGAACGTATTAAAGGTACAGTTTTACTGCATTATTTTATTTAAAACCTTGTGTCACCCCATATAGAAACAGATAGTATAATATGTATTTATTCTTAAAAGTGATTAAATATTCATTTTACAAGTACATATCCCATAGGCCCACGCATTTCAAATAAGAAAAATAATAAAAATTAATTTGAGGGTCAGGATTCAAGAGTTTGACTCGATCTACGGCTGGTTAAAAATATTGGAAGGGTAAATGAGTTTGTTTGGGATGGTAAAATTATGTTATCATAACAGTTATTTATGTACAAAATAATATATATATATGATAATTATATTAAGAATAAATTAGTTATTGTTAAAATGATGATTATGCTATAATTGGTTTTAACCATGGTTGCAAACGTAATTTTACTAATTTATTAAGTTGAATATACCGTAATTGTTGTAATGAACGCATGACAGTTTCGAACAAAATCAAGGAAACCCAATAATATAATGTTTGGAATAATTAAGCACACAATTAAGATATTTATAATTTGACTATTGAAATTCAAGAATTTTGTATAAGAATATAAAACATCAACGATGTCGTTAAAGAATCAATGAAAAACAATATTGTTAATTTGATGTGTGTGCATTTATTTGAAATGTGATATCTATAAAATGATAATACCTTGATCAAATAATATATAATATTTATAATTTGGTAAGTTTTAGGACCCGACAAAATTCACCCGAATTTAAAATTAAGGGTATGAGGAAATGGATGATTTAAAAGTAAGGAAGTTAAACCGGTCGGTACCGTTCATACCGATCAAGATCTGTACGAACGATTTTTCCTATATATCGGTGGTGATGAGATCCTTGGAACCCGTTACCTCGAACATGATCAGAACCAAACTTGATCAGAGGAGTCCAGATAACATAAGCCGAACCTGGGGGCCAAGATCCAGCCCACATGAATGAGTGGTCTATCCAGGTCAGGTGGCCCGATCGGCCATTCATATTGATCGATCTCGATATGTGGGACCCAGCTTCTCCTACGCACCAAGACCGATCGGTCCACACTTTACAGGCCCTACTTCGGGCCAACCATATTCCTCACATGCGACGACAACCTTCGACAATCTTGTCAGAAGCGTGGTCCGGCGAAGTCGTACGAGCATCCCTTAGCTTGGGAATAGCTGACTAGTAGCGCCGAAAGGTCTAGCGCCGTGCAGCACTATGAAGCCATTCCCGACGGTTGTTCCACCTGACACGAGCCGACCTAGCCGCAAAGGACAAGCACAAAATGACACATTACTATCAACACAGCACAGTAGACGTATAAAAAGGACATTTGGGGTGTGAAGAATACATCTTCCGATTTCTCCTTCAAGCTTTCACATAGAGAACTTCATGTCGATTTATTTTCGATAACTATTTTCCCCTCATTTCTCTAAAGAACAAACATGATCTTTGTGATTATTACTTTGATTATTGAACCGACTAAGGACGTTTTTTCTAACTCTTAGTCAAGTGGTTTTTTTCTTAACTTTGAAGTTTTCTACTCTAAAACTGCCGTGTCCCTTTACATTTAGTTTATAATCGTTCTCCACACATCAAATAAATTATAAACGAGTTCGTCTTGCTACGAACCGATCGACTGTTGACACCCCCAGTTTTCGAACCACAACAGATGGTATACCGGTGATATATCGATATACCGATAATAACCGATATTTAAGGGTACGAGAGATAGATGGCTCCTTATAACACAAGTATGACTAGCATGTTTAAAAGAGAATTTTGATTTCTATCTGGCCTTTTATTTCATCTCCATTTTCCTTATTCCGTCTTGTGTTTGTTGCCCCAATTTTCTCCCCTTCCGGGAATGCTTCTCAGTTTTGCTTTCCCTTTATATTCTAGTTGGATACTTACGTGTGGGATGGATCTGTATACGTTAATATGCGTAATGTTCAAGACGGAAAAATACGTCTGATTTTCTACAATTTTTATTGTCAAGGAACGTAGGTTCAATAACCACGTGTAGTTTCCGATCATTTGGAACGCTGTGGTAAGATTTGATTGGTATTTATTCTTTTGGATCTTGTTTCCGCTGCAAATGTGCTCATAGGTTTTGTTTGATCAGGCGATTTTTTTTGTTCCAACAAGTTGTTTCAGGGATAATTGATGTCGTTTATGTGATAAATTGCATCAAGCTGGGGCGTGTTTGGTTAGACGATTTATTAATATTTGGGTAAAATGGGTTTTCCATCGTTCTGGTTGGAGTTCGAGTTTTGGGACTTTATGTGTGGTGCCTTGAGTTTGGCGTTGGAATTGTAGTATTTCAGAGATACTGTAGCATGGATGGTGTTGGTCAACAATTGCCGCAGAAACCAGAGGCTGCGGAGCATGATAGTAGTTCCGAATTCCAGAGGGGGTATGATGACTTGATGTGTGGTGATTATGATGATTATATGTCATTTGCTTCGTGTAGCTCTCCGAGAACTAGTATTACTGAGAATGAGGATGAAGGAGAACAGCTGATTCGTAGGAGGAGATCAGATCTCGATGGAGATGACCTAGCGGAGTCTTCTGCTGCCAGGAGACAACACTCTAGAATTTTGAACATGTTGGCTGCTGAACAGGCACAACAAATGATCACAACGATTGAGAGAAGAAATCGTGAGTCGGAGCTGATGGCACTGGCACGATTGCACACAGTTTCAATGCTTGATTCCTCATTCTTGAGGGAGTCACATTCTCCAACTTCCAGACTACAGAGAAATGTGGAGGGGCTCAGCACTCGGGCCTCATCTATTTTTCAGATGTGGCGAGAGTTGGAGGATGAACATCGTGTTCGGGAAAGAGTAAGGGAGAGGCTAAGGCATCAAAGAAGTCCAAGTTCAAATTCAAGAGCATCCGCTGTCATGTCAGAAAGTAGAGACGATAGTAATCAGAATAATCGGCATGATGATACTGAGATTGGAAGTCACTATTCTTCTTGGCCGCATGATCAGAGGGCAGCATTAAATAGGATTCGGAATAATGAGAGTTCTACTCGACAGCAATCTCCTGATCTTGTTGAAGTGGAGAGGGAAAGGGTGAGACAAATTGTTCGTAGATGGATGGAGAGTGATATTAGTGACACTTCCTCTAATGTCATGCAAAGAAATGATAGTCCAAGAGCTGAATGGCTGGGGGAAACAGAGCGGGAGAGGGTCAGGACTGTGAGGGAGAGAGTTCAAATGACAAGTCAGCAAAGGGGATCTCGAAATGGACGAAGGGAATCTCGGAATGCTGAGCCTGCCACTCGTGTTGATCGTTCCCTGCTTAGGTTGAGAGGACGACAAGCTATGCTTGATCTCCTTGTTAGAGCTGAAAGGGAAAGACATCATGAACTCCAAAGCCTGCTTGAATATCGTGCAGTTTCTGATTTTGCTCATCGAAATCGCATTCAGGTGATCTATTCGAAAGCATTCGGGATACTTACTTTATTTATATTATTAGTGCTTGAAATAACCAGTAGCACAAGAAAAAATCTCAGACTATGTTGTAGTCTGTTTTATTTTCTATTTTTTTGTTTTTGTATTTTATCATTTTGTTACAGGTTTATTTTCTTTAGGGATTCTAAATCGTGTCAACTTATGATTTTTCAGTCACTACTTAGGGGAAGATTTTTGAGAAACGACAGGCCTAATGAGGAAGAGAGATCACCTTCAACCGCTGCTGCTGCTACTGAGTTAAATCAGTTAAGACAGGAGCAGACAGTTTCTGAATTGAGGTATTTATGTACATTCTGCTGCTTTACCTTTATTTTATTCCACTGATACTGATCAGTATGTAGAATATATTTTGTATGTTCTATAAATTTAAATTCTGGCAATTTTTTCATTCAGAGAGGGATTCCGGTTCAATTCGGAAAACATTCTACATGGTGAAGGGAATTACTCTGAAATATCTCCCAATAGCGATAATGTTGATTCTGAAAATCAGCAGAGTAATACAACTGAATCACATGAGTTGCAAAACGAGAATCTAGGTACTACAAATGGCAACATAAATGTTAGTATTGCAACTCAGGATGTTGAAACTGATGAACAAACAAGTTTGAGTGGGATTGCTGAAGCTGATGTGGAAAACAGGCTAGAACTAGATGCAGTTCCTGGCTGGTCCTCCGAAGCATTGGCTAGTGATGCTACAGAAATAGATCAGTCTCAACAAATTCATCATGCCGGGCGTGATTATACATCACAAGAAGCTATGGATAATTTGTCGGAAAGCCGTTTGGACCCTCCTAGAATTCGAAGATCAGTTCCGTATAGGAGAATCACTAGGTTTCATCCACCTCATGATGAGAATGTGTACAGTATGGAGCTAAGGGAGCTCTTAAGCAGGTCGTTGTCTTTTTATTCTAGCAGCATTCATGGTTTTAGTTTTCTTTTCAACTGACTCAAATCTCATATTTTAGGAGAAGTGTCTCCAATCTTCTTCGTAGTGGTTTTCGTGAGAGCCTCGATCAGCTTCTTCAATCATACGCAGAAAGACGAGGAAGGGCTCACATGGATTGGGATATACATCGAAACATGCCTCTTCCTGGAGTTCAGAGAGATCAGGTCCGCCAAATTGTTGAGCCGAATACTGGTGAGGGACCTTCATTGATGTTACCAACTCCCCCCGTTCCACCACCACGGCCCCTTTGGCATCATGAGTTGCACCACCATTCTGGCTGGACTCATCATAGTCATCGTCCAGAAGCTGTAAGTGTACTTATGTATCAGCATATTCACGATCAATGGGTTCATTCGATAGAATATCGCCTTCCAGTGATCTGTTTTCCTCAAGTTTCTTGTCTAAATCATGCAGGACTGGGAAGTGATTAACGATTTGCGGGCTGATGTGGCAAAGCTTCAACAAGGTATGAATCATATGCAGAGGATGTTGGAAGCTTGTATGGATATGCAGCTGGAACTCCAACGCTCAGTCCGGCAAGAAGTCTCGGCCGCTCTTAATCGTGCCACTGGTTCACAAGGTCACTTCTCACATTCATTGAACTCCCCAGCCAATCCTCAGTTTTCTTAAAAAAATCAAAGACGTGTCTCTTAATCATCACAATTTTTTAACAGAAAAACCAGAAGATGGATCCAGATGGTGTGAAGTGAGAAAAGGAACCTGCTGTGTTTGCTGTGACAATCAAATTGATGCCCTATTGTACAGGTCTGCTCAAAATTACCCTAATTTTATTTCCTCTCTGAGGTATTATCTCTCATCTATTTTACTTCTCAGATGTGGGCACATGTGCACTTGCTCCAAGTGTGCAAACGAGCTAGTGCGAACCGGGGGAAAGTGCCCGTTGTGCCGGGCACCAATCGTCGAGGTGATTAGAGCTTACTCCATACTGTAAAAACTACTGAACATAGAAAAAACACATTGAATAAGTTGTGCTTAGATATAGTGGAGCTGCTAACTGTTGTAAGTAATGTATTCTTTGTATTGTAACAATTCATGCATAAATGAGCTGAGCTAAAGACATGAACATATTTCTCTTGTAAGTGTGTTCCAATATGCCAAAGCACCAGCATGAGGAATTACACGAGTTTCCATAAATTCAATCTCAGAACATGAAAAAATAGTACCTAATGCAAGATTATTATCCACCATTCTTTCTTCTTTAAGCCACTTAAACATTAAAAGTCTAAGCTTCATCTTTTCAACTGAGCTTGAAATAAGCCTCGGATGTGTCATTATATCACTCACATTGTACCCCAACTCATTCACAAAAATGTTCATCTTCATCTCTATAAGTTCCTTTGACTGGTTAAGAATCTGAGGAGATATTTTCACACACTGTATCGCTTCCTCTCGATTCAAACCCATTTTTACCAGACAATCGAATCGTTCCTCAAGTTCATAACCATTCCCTCGAAGTTTTTTGAGAATCGTCTCCATTTCCTCAGACTTCTCCTTTATGCCTAAGCTCGATAAAAAGCCTGTTTTCACTGCTTTTACCCTTAAACTCCTCTTTTCTTCCTGTATTGGTTGCACTCTTACATAATAAGCCCAGGTTTTCAACACTTGTGGATCTTTCTTCACAATTTCACGTACCCTTTCCTTTCGACAGGTGAGCATGCTCAATAAACTGTGTACTGTTTTCATCTTACATGACCCCAGAATCGTGGGGTGTGAACGAACAATGCTGCCAACTTCTAGAACATTCAATCCCAATTCATCAAGAAACTTGTAACAGTTACGTAAATTAGTAGCAAATTTAGAGACTGATATTACAGGGAAATGAAGAAATGCATTTTTCATATCATCCAATGTAAATCCAAATTTCAAAAATAAGTTAATCAATGAAAAAGTAGCATTCCCAGAAAGCTCAAGCAAGAGAGCTGGATGTTTTATGAACATTTCCCTTTGTATATCATGACTTACACCTAATTCACTTAACAGTGACATAAGCTCAATCATATGATCCCAATTGTACAAATCATTTACTGAGATATGTTTCTCTAGCCAATCAAATTGAATCCCTATTCTCTTCAATATCCCAAGGAACAAAACCAACTCTTTAATCATCTTCCCTAACAAAAGACCAGGACTTGAAGCAATAATCTTAATAACAAGTGTATGTTTCAAATTTAGCTTCTTGAAAAACTGAAGCTTTGATATCAAAAAACCATTTTCATAGTGAAAAATCTCTGTAGCTTCTTTATATATCTTCCCTACATTATTCTGAGGAATCCCATAATCACAAAGAACATGATAGTTATTCATAAGTAATGGATCTTCATTTAAGAACATCAAATTTCTAGGAAGATAGCATGCGTATTCAGAGGGCTTCAATCCTATACTCTCAAAAAAAGGCTCAAACTCATTTATAGGATGGTATCTCAAGAACCGAGTCAATGCATGGCCGATAGTGTCATCATTCACAGCCAATCTGTTGGTCAAAGCATAAATAAACTCGGGGGAGTTTTTGCTCATATTCTCAGCATCCAAAAACTGCAAACCCCTAGTGGAATGGAAATACTCCAATAAAACAGACTGAGCTTCATTTCTAATGACACGGGATCTCTTTGCAAGTTCACAAAAATTCCCATCATTTTTCGAATTAATGGCACCCGAGAATCTAGCCAAGAATATCGTAGGAATCTTTTTCAGCATATGAGGTATTCTAAATTTATGCAGGCCATTCATGGATCAGTGCTCACAAAAACAAGATTACAAAGGCAAAGTTCAGAAACCAACTCTTTCAGTATACTTAAGAACCTTAAAATTCTTTCATCCTTATGTGCAATGCAAGACACTGAAAAAATCATAGGCCTGAAATCAATTTTACAGTAATTAAAATAAAGTTGAAATTAAATACATACTACAAAAATTTCATAGGTGAACTAAAACAAACACCTTGCATTGCATACGAACCTGTGCAAAAACAAAAGGATAAAATGCAATCCCGTAACTGAATATAGATTCGTGGGCGCGGAGCAGATACCAGCCAAAATTCTCCCATACCTACAAAAAAACAGTACAACATGAAATCCAGAACTCTCATTTAAAGAAAACAACGGCTTGGAAACCTAAAATACCACTTAAACGAAGATTTCAGCGAATAAATAAGCCAAATTAAATCTACAATTTGGAAGAGCGCGACCCTAGAGATGCGAGGGATTTTAGTTCAGAATGTTGAGTCACTTTTTTAGTTCTGAAACTGATACAAATGGGATGGCATTTACGTAAAAAACCTTATTTTTCAACGATTTGGAGAATAAAAAAATTCTAAATAAGTAGTGTTTAAATTATCAAAATAATTTATAAATTTTAATTATCAATATAAATATGATTGATGTTTCTAATTTGCCCATAAACTTTATAATAGTGTAAAAGTGGTGTTCATAAAATTTAGAAATTGCATACAAAACCCCAAAAGTTAATATAATGTGCTCGATTAACATCCAAACTTTTAAATGTTGTAAACACCTTGCCCTCGAAGTTTAAGAATTGTGTGGTTGACCCACAAACATCCAAAACCGTTTATATCTTATCATTATACTCGTTAATATTTTAAACGTCTTCAGAGTTTATATTTGACTCATTAACCTTGAAAAAATGTTATGATTATGTCTCCAAATTTGAAAATTTTAAAAATAACACATAAATTATCAAAACAACTTATACGAAAAACGGTATTATTTACTCAAGGTTAATTTTTGAACGATTTTGAAATTTCAAGGACTTCTCATACAATTTACAAATTTTTGGAGCATCGACTTTACACTATTTTAAACATTATGGGCTAATTACTCAATTTTCTCATATAAATACACAAATACTTTTACAATTATTTATGAGAAAATTATGGTATTGGCCCCCCGATGTTTAAAATAGTGTAAAAACGATATCCCAAAATTTTTAAATTGTATGAGAAGCCCTCGAAGTTTCAAAACCGTTCAAGAATGACCCTCAATTAAATAGTAACAATTTTTGTCTTTTTTTGTAATTTTGATCATTTATGTTTTATTTTTAAAAATTTCAAAGTTTGGAAAATTGTCATTATATATTTTCAAGGTTAATGTATCAAATACAAACTATGAACATGTTTAAAATATTAACGAGTATAAGGATGAAATATAAACGAGGTTGAAATTTCGATGACCAATCACACAATTCTTAAACTTTGAGAACATGATATTAACAACATTTAAAAATTAAGAGCCAACGGTGTACATTATATCTCTCCTTTACAAAATAACGAGAGATATTTTGTAAAGAAGAAATATTATAAAATAATGAGAACGACAAACATTATAGCCTTGGCAAGTATTATTTCGAGGATTTTGTCTGCAATTAACAAACTTTTGTATCAGCGTATTTACATTATTATAAATTTTGATGGTGAATGACAAATATTCTCTCATTATTTTATAATACATCTAATGATATATAACGAATATAAAATAAAATGTTTAATATATAAAGTTTGCATCCCTAGCGGTTTTCGCTACAAAGAAAAAAAGATTCGCATCTTTCTGGTGATGCTCCGAGTACTATGTGCTGCCGTCAACGTTTAGTCTTGCCGGAGAACCGAGAGAGTACAGACCACTACGTTGTGCGCCAAGGTGTTACGAACTTGAATGGAGGAGGAGAAAGGATGAAGGATTTCAAAGACCACAAATTGAGGGGCATGTACACCCGTTTGTCAAAAAGAGAAAAAGAAATGGACTTTACGTTGTGCTATGTTGATCTGTTATTGATCATGTTATTTGATATGGGGGCGTGACACAAGGCCGGCGTCGATATGGCACTCCATCCTGCCTTATTACTGACCAAGACGAAGGAAATCAGTGGTTGCTTTTCGGTGTCAGTGACAGTGCTTTCGCTAAGCCGATGATTGATCCTAGTGAGAATTGGAATCGGAGGTTGAGGAATTGAAAGCGATGCTTCTTGTAGCTATAGAGTAACCGGTGAAAAGTGAATTTGATTTGGTTTTTCGGTCATTACTTAGGATCATTGATTCATTTGATCAATGGCCTTATTTCTAAAGATATTGTAGCATACGGGAGGTGTTTATTTAGGGCGACGCGCATTCAGCAAGCTCGAAAAAAGGGGAAAATTCTCCTCATGAGAACCGTAAACTTGATGGTGAATTAAGAGCTCAGGTACTTTCAACATTCTAAATTTCATTGCTTTTTATACGATTGTACTTAATGTAAAGAGTTTTGTAGGAATTTGTTTCCGAAGGTTAAACGTCTGTGTTATTTCAATATACATATCTTCTATTTATATTGCTATTTTACAAAATTACTTTATCTATTTATTTCCAATCTACTTTGTGTCAACTAGGCATTGTAGTTCTGCATCCTTTAAGCTACGATACTGCAGGTTTGTTGGCTCGATGTTTCCATTATGATTCCAATTTGACAGTTTGTGTTCGACGTCTTGGTGTGGGACAACATCAACGTGTTGAATTCCAACACTTAATGCCATCCCTAGTTGTTCATTTCTAATTAGCTTTTATTGTGTTTTGATGTGTATATTGAAAGAATTCAACAGCCTTAGAGCTACTTATGGCTTCTCATATTCTCAGGTGAGCTTTTTTCAAGGTTTTTCATTAATTTAGTTCTGGAAAAGAAGATGAAAGTTGCATCATTCTGTGTGTTCTGATCTGATCCTACATCGAGATTTACTTGTTTTAATACACATGCTTTTGTTCTAAAAACATGTGCTTGTCTTAACTTGATCGTTGACATTACGCAGTTCATACTTGGGACCATGTATGTGCGCAGCGCATTGAATTAAATGGATTTGTTTTGTTTTGTTTGACTTTGACTAAGGCTACCATTTGTTGAAATATGAAAAGAAGCAACTGGGGGAGAATCTTTTAAATTTTAACTATCTAGACAAGGCTAACTGGTGTTGCCTGAATCATTAACAAATGTCTGCAAGCTTCTACAGTTAGGACAAGAACCATGAACAAGAAGCCAAGGATCAACGCACTGAACATGGAACATATGCCCACAGTTCGGTAACACCCGTAACGCATCTCCATCGTTGTAATCTCCTAAACAGATAGCACAAGCCGTGTTGCTGCTTTCTTTCTTCAGGTACTTCAACTTCGGATACGATTCTAGAATCACGATGTCGATACCCTTCTCCTGATCATGATCAACGGGAACAGCGGGATAAGACAAGGAACCAGTTGCGATGGGGCGACACTTGTATGAGATGTAAGTGAGTATTACAAACATGAGGAAAACAGCAATCGACAATGTGATCCCGTAGGGAAATCCGGTCATCGGAGTTGCATCCGTACCTGAACCCCCAAAGTCTACTTGTGTTGAATTCATCCTGTGAAAGAACGAGAATCACATCGTAGCCCGTATCTAAATAAACAAAGACTTGCTCATTGTAATTGGTTGACTTGTAAATTTTAGCTAATGTAAGATACAAGTAACTGTTACTTCTGCGTGCACCCTGAAAACACTCTTAAAAAAAGTCAACTCTTACACCAAATCTTTTAACAAGTTAAGTATATGCTGTCTAGAACTGCAAATCCCGCAGCAACACCACCTTCGTCGGAGGATGCGATTTTCGTGCGCATTAGATAACCGGAATGCTTATTCATCAACACTTTATCTCCATTTCTGTAGTAAGTGGTACAGTTAAGTCAATCACAGTATTGAAAAAGATGAGGTTCGGGAAGGTTATCACCTGAGGTATGCTCCGTAAATACCGAGTTCAGATAAGGCGTTGTCTTTACGAGGAATGCCTTCACGTAATAGTACGGCAGAGGAAATTGTAGGAAAAATTCTCTGCATGAGAATGTAGGCTGCTGCATCTTCGTCGAAACCTCCTTTCTCCATTCGTTCCAATGCGATCCGAACTTCATCGCCGTAGATATTATTACCTGATGAATGAATATTAGTAATTCAAATATGTTACAGAAACTAGTGAAACAGACCTCCTCCTTCTCTCTGAGGCTTCATCACATATAATGCAGGGTTCTTCTTTGCATCCGAGACAATGCTTGAGTCGTCTAAACTCCATAATCCCGCAAAACATTCACGTACTTTCGCAATTTCATCTTTGTTATCGAGGAACCTGTCAAACAAACTATCATATATATTTTTCCAAGAACCGTGTTACCAGAACAACTAAAATTCAAGCATACTCGCATTTCGTCCCTTTTTGCAACAAGGCGGTACGAATGCTAACCTTTCGAGTTGATGGGGATTTGCTAGTTCTTGTTGAATCTTTTTAGTTCCAGCAAGATGATACGCAACAGAAGGGCATTTTATAGCACTAGACTGCTCAATCAAAAGCCTCGCTTTCCACTCCTAAGAGAAAATAAAGAAGCACAATCATACAATGAAAATCAAACTTCCAAAGCTCCTCCAGATAATGTAATGCAGCACAGAAGCAGTAAAAAATATAACCAAATGAGAAAAATGAGGGTAGTTACTAATTCTGATGGATAATCTGTCGGAGAATAACCGGCCCTGAAGTAAGCCACAGAAACAGCTTCAGTATCTCTGCATTTATATTTTCACCGAATTTTACACTAAAGAGTTTCGAAGTCGCCAAGCAAAAATAAAGATGTTAAATCAACATTATATAGCCACTAAATACTTACAGAACAAGAGTTCCATCGGAAAGAAGCTTTCCCAAGGCACCAACTTCGCCTAATGTTTTCCTGATGCTTCTGACGTTATATGTATATTTCAACTAAGGATATAAACTAACAAAAAACCTTGGAGAGTGACATTAGATAAAGAAAGTGAATAAACTATAAAGTAGTTTAATGAAAGATTTAAGGATATGTTTGCTTTAGTATGGTAAACAGCAAATGTTGATCATACATATTCCGCTCCTCGTTTTGAACAACAACAAGGACAACTGCCCTGCAAGCAATGTTATTATCACCAAATACTTCAGGAAACTAGCTGAGTTGCAGATAGGAGGATAAATTTTATGAGGCAAACTCACTTGGGATTATTGTATGCAGCCCAAGCTTTATATAGAGCTTCAGCAAACTGGAAATTAGCATTGTTTTCGGGTATCCTTTCGGGATTCAAACCAATGTGCTCTTTGTACTGATGAAGCAAATACCTGCAAAAATATTTCTTTGGTATATAGACTTAAAAGCAGGAAAAAAATCCAAATTATTGCAAGAGAAAACAGTCTCAATATCATCAATGAGGTAGCAGCAAAGAAATGTGAAGTAGACCAAGGAAAATTTGCCTAGATTTAGGAATAATACAAAAAATAACCTGTGAAGCTGGCTCACAAGGCAACTCAGCCCCGGAAATGATGAGGAAATCGTATTCAACTCTATTTGCAAAAGTAGATTAGTCTTTTCATCCACCATATAGTCCGATCGGTGCAATCCTAGGCGTATCTCCTACAATAGAACCATGTTACAAATCAATTTCCTCTTACTGCTTTATATTTTTCAAGATCCAGTCTCAAAGAAATCTATAAAATAAAACTATTCTTTCAAAGATACATTTATACACTAGAAAATGAACATCCAATTTCATCAACAATACCTCTTTCTTGTTCATTTCCAACATCTTTGAATGAATGTCCAGAAGTCTAGATGTGAAGTCATCTACCTTCCTTGTCCTGCAAAATAGATCAAGAATAAATGAACTTAAAGTATCAATAATCCCGAGATTCTACGAAATTCGTGTGCATTCAAAAACCTCCACAATTTGAACTCTTTCACATTCAAAAATTGCTATACTCGTTTGGAGCAACTACATAAAATGATCATATAGAAGTCAAAACTACTCAAACCTTGAAAGGGACTCTTGTAGGAATTCAGCATCCAGACTCACTCGATCAACTAGCTCATTTAGTATAGGAGCTAATTCGCTAGCCTGCTTCCATTTACTCTCAGGAAAAAATGTGGGAAACAAAGTAACAGGCGCATGAATTAATCCAACACCCGGAACCTTTCCAGATTTCTGCAATTCCACAGTAAAAACTAAGGTTACAGTAAAGAACTTAAAACCAGTATTTCAGCGATTGCCCCCAAGTTAAAATTAAAGCAAGAACAGGCAATATCTAAAAGACATACCGGCCAAGATTTGTCTCCAACGATAAGCCCATTAAGTGAACTCCATACAAGAGCATCATACACAATTTTCTGAAGCAAATCAGGGTCTACAGAATGAGGATCAAATGTTGTTTTAGACATTTGTTTCATGTCTTCATCGTTGAATTTGCATTTCAAGGGGGAAGAATACGAGTCTTCAGCCATGGATACAACGACGACCGGTTTCCGATAACCCCTTTGGGATTTTCGGAAATCTGTCGCTCTCAACGTAGTGTAGTTCTTCACAAAGTAAATCTCTGCCGTCGATACAAAACCTGGGAACTTCGCGAGCATACCTAAAGGAATAGCAGTCGTAAAGTGACGGCTTTGTAGAGTACGTGGTGGGGTCGATTGATTCGAAAGCGCTTTGGCCACCAGAAATCATTCTAAAGCGCTTTGTCTTCTTTATGGAGCCAAGCCAAATAACAAATGGGTATGTAGAAAGTCGAAACCTTTATACAAAATACAAGAGAATTTTAATAAACAAAACATAGAATTTGGGTCGTCATACAATAACTTGATCTTATCAAATGGAGAAAGAAAATCGATGATCATCGTCAGAAAATTCTGTATAGACTCCTGAACTCTTTCCAAGCTCTGAGAAGATTACTATTTTTGATGAAGAAAGACTAAACAAATTCAACAGGGAAATGAATTGTATCACCAAAACCAACGAAAGCACAGAACTCAGAAAAGAAAATGAAGATGCAAACCTTTCTCATCTTTTGTTCTTGACTGGTTTAAACTCTTTTTGGGCTTTGTTTACCACCTGTATGATCAAAGAAAATTTTCAAAATATGAAACTTGGCTGCAGCAAAATGCTGGAAAATAGATAGGATCAAGTATGTCATTCACAGCATTAAACAATTTGACCACTGATCATTGCAATTTGCAGGTAAACACAAAAATGGGATCAGTCGCTTAAAGAAAGTGTACACATGAGACAAAGCATTGTCACAGTGAAAACAAGTTCTCTAGCTTCGCATGTCCCTTCTCAAATATATTGTCATCAGAACATTCAAACATAAGTGAATTAATCAATCTAACTTAAACTAGCATTTATTTATGGAGATAAGTTTGAAAACTCTGAATTCCAAGAAAATAATCAAATACCAAGATCTACGATTTTGCCCTTTCTTTCTGCTTCTTCTTGCCCAAGCTTCTCTGCACTAAGCTTCTTTTGGCTGACAAAACAGGTCCTATAAATTTAAATGTTTCACAATCTACAATGAAATTCGCATTCTATAAATTGAATGTTATAAACTAGTTCAAAAGTTAGGCATACCAGCACATCATTGAATCAGATCCTTCCCAAAAATGTTCTTGAACGTAATACCAATAATCAGATCCTTCCCAAAAGGCATTAATACCCTCGGTAAATTTCATAATACCAGCTTTAATTCCTCCTCAGTTCAAACCTATCTTGTTGGAAACGTAAAACGCTAGAACGTAGAAACGGGAAACGAAGAATGCCTAATAAAAAGTTTCTACCGATGAAACATTAAACTAATAAAAAATAAAATGATTATTATATATATATATTAAATTCAGATTATATCAAGAAAACAATTAATCAATAAAAAAATAGATCTAGGAATTTTTTTACTTGCTGAAAAGTACTACCTCTGTTTCTTCAAACCATCCTTGATGATGATATACATGTAAATGATGAAATCATCATACAAATCACAGGAAGAAAGATTCAATGGTTACCTTGAATATAAAAGCCCAATCATAATCATAATGACATCAATATTTCTTTAGGGTTAGCAATCCTAGTTCACAGACCTTAGAGGTTCTCAGGTCAACACACCTGCAAAAGAAACCATCATGTTCCAAATTACAGACTGGAAAAAAAGAGTTTGATCACAAGAGTATAAAATACATCAAAATTTGCAGAAGAATTCGCTAACAGGAATAAATAAACAATCACTTATTGCTAGAAACTATTTTGCAGCGGATGTTGAGAGAAATTGGCCTCCAGGACGACAAATTCCTTTACTGCCATTTTCCTCACCGGATTCCATCCCGATTTCCTATTGGGTAATCGCAGTAGCCGCTAATTCACAGATGACCCTCCACCATAAGGTATGCCCACCGGTGATTGGACTGAGGGTACCGCCGCGATAATTTGAGATATAAGATTTTATTCTAAACCATAATCCCCTCACAATCCTAAATCTAGATTTCCACGGTAAACAAAAGAAACGTAATCCCCTCACAATCCTAAACCATAATCCTCTCACAATCCATAATTCCCTCACAATCCTAATCTAGATTTGCACCAAAGGTATGCCCTCCGGTGCTTTGAGTGAGAATTGCAAAAGAAACGTTTTTATTCTTAAGAAACGCGTACCCGTTTCTGCACTGTAATAAGAACGTAATTTTTTTTTAAGAACGTTTCTGTGCACTCTAGGCTCAAACCAAACCCCTGGTTCACTTCCTCATTATCATCATAAAACTGTCTTCCAACTGAAGCACCTCGAGTCTTCTTGAACCCTTTCACCACATTAGCGCTCTAAGATAGCATATTATGCGCATCATCTGAATTGTATTGCCTTGCCTTTTCTGAAGAGTTTTTCCATTTTCCTATCAACCTTAACCTTATCCCCTCCTTGAGTCAAAACTATCCGCACTTTTAATGCCATACTTCCCTGTAACTCCTATCGAGAAATTGGACGACGTGAGAATTACTGTTAAAACTTAATAGTGGAGAACAGAAACAAACTGCCACGCAGTTCACAAAATCAAACCCTCAAATCAAAGTGACAGAATTTAACTTTGGGCCAATTTATATAACTAATATGGGCCTCATTAACTGGAATATTGACCGTGGTCCACTAAAGAAGAGAACGGCTTCTTGCATTCTTCACATTTTAGAGTTTTGCGATTCTTTTGTGTACGGGGTTTTGAATTGAATCGACGGTGATCATTTTGGGCAAGCAATTTCTGAATTCTTAATTCATGTTTGAATTTTAGCGCACTTATAAGAGATTTCACTGATTTGTGCAGTAGAAAACTGGGATGAACTGAAGCAAGAAGTGGAGAACGATCCATGCTTCCGATACCATCTCCGTCCTTACTCCTCCTAAGGAGTTGCAATTGAGGCACAGAACGCGTCGAGGACTGTGGAGTATGGAATAATAAATTATACATTCGTCATTCCACAGGAAAATTCTTCAAGGTAATGGCCGTGGACAAATTTTTTTATTAATGGATCTCCGGCGCTACTTCTTGAAGTAGTAGTGCTCAATGTCTTCTATTTTAAGTGTCGCAGTCTGTGTAGCAGCGGTGCTACTTCTTGAAGTAGTTTCTTGAACTGATGTCCTGCGAAAAATATCTAGGGTTCCCAAAGTTGGCTGTACAGTTGTAGCAAAATTGGGGTCAGTTGTTGCGATATTTTTTGCTGAATTCAACTTAGATTTTGCTACGATTATGTTACTTTGTGAATGGAGCTTTACTGCAAACTGGATTTCATGTCATTTATTTTGGAAATTCCCAATGTCTGTTAAGTTTCTCTTTTAGATCAATGAAAACTGATACTGGATCTTTCCTTATTGATCAGAAACCATAGTTGTTCTGCTTACAGAAGTAGCCGGAGCTCGATTACAGCTGCGTAAAGTCAGCGAAACGGGAAAGCCATGTATCGGGTATGGTTTCATGAGCCTGAACATCAAGTTCATACTTGGATTATGAATGCAAATAAACAGAGGGAAGATAAATACAAAAAATACACAAGTAGGTAATATCAGCGCAGAGTTGAGTTTTTTTATTTTAATTTTTTGGGTTTTTTTTCTACTGAATTCTGGGCTTAATTTTGGCTCTCAAGCTATTCTTCATCACCACTGTGAATTCCAGCTTCTCTCTCAAGTCAACTTCTTCTGGTTCAGCCAAACTCCATTCAAATTCCTGAACCATTCTCGCGATCATCAGATTAACATGCAGCATAGCCATGCTAAGTCCAGGGCAAATCCGCCGCCCCATTCCGAAAGGTATCATCTTGACTCCGCCGGCGCCGGTCATATCAGCCGACTCTCTTCCCTTGAAGAATCGATCCGGGTCAAATGAATCAGGGTCGGACCATAAATTCGGGTCCTCTGCAATTCCAGGGAGGAAGATCTCCACGTTGGCGTCCGTTGGAATGTCGTAGCCGCCTAGTTTCGCCGGTTCTGTGACTGCGTGTGTAAGGGAGAAGTAGGTGGGTGGGTGTTTCCTCATAAGCTCCTTTACGACGGCGTTTAAGTAAGGAAGCTTCTCGATGTCCTTGTCGTTTACTTTTCTGTCGCCGACGGTGGTCCGGATCTCTTCGTAAAGAGAGGTTTGGATTTCTGGATTCTCTACGAATCTGGCGAATGCCCATTCGACGGCGGTTGCGGTGGTGTCTGTCCCGCCGTTGAGAAACTCTGAACAGAGCGTCACGATTTCCGCGATTGTTGGTGAAGATTTCCGACCTTCCATTTCGAGATCGAATAGCGTGTCTAGGTATGAAAATGAGGCGGCGGAATCGTCGGAACCTGGATTCTTGACGGCTTTTCTTCGCCGTTCTATCAACGGAATAAGCATCTCGATCTGCTGCTTTCTGACGACATGAACTTGTCTTCTTTCTTTGAAGTAGAAAGGACTCAACAGCGGGAGATAATCGTCCAATCTCGGAATCACGACCATGAGCACAGCCTTCATCATCATATCTACTTCATCCACTGTTTTCTCATCTAATCGGAGCCCAAAACACATAGAAAGAAGTATACAGAAGACGGGGAAACGTGCATTTTTCAGAACCCAAACTACGCCGTCGTTGGCAGCCGCTTCTTCCTTCAATCTATCCACGAGTTTCTCCATCGCCGATTCCCTCGCCCACCAGAATTCCCTAAGCCTAGTGGCGGAAAGCATATTCTGCACCATGTTCCTTCGCAACGATCTCCACACAGGTCCATAAACCGCCGCATTCACTGTAAATTTATCACAACTGAAAATTGTTCTCGTCGGAGTTTCTCTCGGCCGGCTAGCGAACACCTGCCCCTTCTCCACCAATGCTTCGTGAACCAAATCGGCACTGCTGACTATAATCAGCGTCCTCGTCCCCATCTTCATAGTCATAATTGGTCCGTACTTGGGAATCAATTCACGAACATACTCAAAAAACTCCTTTCCGGAGCTAGCCACCTGAAAGAGATTACCCACCACCGGATACCCCGGCGGTCCCGGCGGAAGATTCAGCTTTTTAGATGAAAATATACGGTAGACGACGAAGAAAACTAATGAAATAACGAACGCCGCCGCAGTGTAGAGCGTCATCACAGAATCCATGGAAGATGATTATAGAAATGAAAGCAGCTGCTTCTCCACCTCTCCGTCTCTTTATAATTACAGGTGGAACTTGGATTTAAAATTTAATAATTATAAAATTAATTACCTGATTTTTTTGTTTCACCAACTCAAAAAAATTATAATTATGTTTCTTTTTACAACTATATTATTGCTGAAAAGAATGACAAAAAAGCATATTCTCAGAGTTTATATGATTTTATAAATTTGATTCTCAATATATCTTAATTTTAATAGTTCTTTTTCTCAAAAATTTTTTTTATGGTAAATTTATTCATAAATTTTAGGGACTAGTTTTGACACACAGTAACAAATTTGAAAACTTTGTAAATTATTTTTATTAAAATATTCAAAGTTTAGAGATTAAATTTGTAAAAATTATGAAAGTTTGTGAATCAAAGATACAATTTTCTACAAAATAAATCTTATATATCATTGTAATTTATAATATTTTTGTAATTGATTATAATTGTTGAACCAAACGGACTGATTTATGCAAAGTTGAACACGAACCCATGGAGATGTAATTCTTACATATAATCAAAACCGAAGTTTTAGGGTTTAGGGTTCCTATAGGAATCAAGGTTAATTCAAATAGTGTGCATCCCCTATATAGAAATATTAATGAAACTTTGAAGTGATTCTTTAATCATAAATGAATTGTTAGACATTTATTATTAATAACTATAAGTTAGTAAAATAAAACAAATATTTATAATTTTGTAATAAAAATATTACATTCTACAGACAGTGCCTCGTCCACCAACTACCACAGACAACACTTTCACCAAATTTTAATGGCATTAAATAATATTTCAGGTAAGTCCCGTAAATTATAGATAATTACTGTTTATAGCAATAAAATATTAATAATTACTCCAAAGAATCAAAATTAGGTATGTAATTATGTATAATTTGGAGGTGCATTTAATAACTGCAAGAGCAGTTGGGGGGGGTACCGGTTGCAAAGTGCAAAACCTTGGCTGGGGTGCAATTAATATAAGAAGGCAGAAAAGGAATCGTCCTGTAAAGTTTCCTCTGCTGATAAAAAAACCAACATTTATATAATTTAATATAATATGAATGTTGTGACCACTTCCTGTCCCTAATTTTAGATCTATTTATATCATTTTAAATAATAATTTATACCATACAATCACATAAGCTTGGTCATAAATAACAGTAATACTAAGAAATAACCTGGATTTAATATATTAAATTCTTGTATACTGTGAATGTAACCAAAATCTTAACTTTGCTCCAATTGCATTATCTAAAAGTGTCATATTTAAATATATCTAATTTTATCCATATAGTTATATGATTTTAGTAATTTTGATCTCCAAAATTTTATAATTTTTTTTAATTTTGATCTCCAAAGTATAAATATAACAAAACTAGTTCTACTATTTTCAATTTTTTTGCGAAACCAATCTCGGATTTTAGTATTGATGAGATCTCCAGAACCCGGTACCTCGAACCTGATCAGAACCAAGCTTGATCAGAGGAGCTCAAATAACATAAACCGAACTTGGAGGCCCAAATCCAACCCACGTGAATGAGTGGCCCAGCCAGGCCAGGCGGCCCGATCGGCCATTCATATCGATCGGTCCCGATAGATGGGGCTCAACTTTCTCCCGCGCACCAAGACCGATCGGTCCACATGTTACAGGCCCTGCTTCGGGCCATCCATATTCCTCACATGCGACGACAACCTCCGACAATCTTGTCAGAAGCATGGTCCGGCGAAATCGTACGAGCATCCCTTAGCCTAAGAATAGCTGGCTAGTAGCGACGAAAGGTCTAGCGCCGTGTAGCTCTATGAAGTCATTCCCGGCGGCTGTTCCGCCTGACACGAGCCGACCTAGCCGCAAAGGACAGCACAAAACGACACCCTACTGTCCACACATCACAGTATACGTATAAAAAAGACACTTGGGGTGTGAAGATTTGTCTTTCGAGCTTTCTTAAAAAGGATCTTCTGTCGATTTATTTTCGATAACTTCTTTCCCCTTTGTTGTCTGAAGAACAAACATGATCTTTGTGATTATTAATTTACTTATTGAACCGACTAAGGGTATTTTTTCTAGCTCTTAGTTAAGTGGTTTTTCACTCTAAAACTGCCGTGTCCCTCTACATTTGGTTGATAATCGTTCTCCACACATCAAATAAATTATAACCGAGTTCGTCTTGCTACGAACCGGTCGACTGTTGATATCCCCGGTTTTCGAACCACAACAAGTATATATGTGTATTTCATCTTCAAGGTATTTCAATTTTGTTAAATGAGGTACTCGTTCAAATCAAATTTCGGTGACTAATTTTATCGCTTTGATCATTTGTCAAAATTGTAAAATTTTACCAAATGTTGCAAACTTAGATAATTATATTTGTCAAAACTTCAAAGTTCGTTGACTAAATATGTTATTATAAATTATGGGAACCAATTTTCTCATTAAAATCTCATTTTTTAATATAAGAAACCAATTTTGGTTGAAAGGATTAATAATATTTTGTTACCAAAATTTAGATATAATGAATAGGTTGGTGATGTACACTACGCTGTAAACGAATCGAACTGAATTTAAGTGTTTTTAAAAATTTGACTCGTTTAGAAATAAACAAGGTTAGTTTAAAGTTTGTTCCAACTTTTAATTGAGGTTAGGGTTGACTCTAAGTTTGAATTAATTAAAATTATATATATGTGTGTGTGTGTGTGTGTGTGTGTGTGTGATTTTGTCTCTTTGGATGAAAGCAAGTAAATTGAAGAGAAGATATGGCTGGTGAAGTGAAGGATCCAAATCCATCCACTTTTTAGCTTCTATAATAAATGTCACAACTCACAACACACCTCACCATCAAACCCAATCAATTCCTTCATCATTATACACATATTTACCATATATTCATTATAATATTATATATATATAACTCTATAATAATATTAGGTTTAAAAGTCACTCTATCAAATTTCCTAATATATCATAAATTTTTGGCGTAATAGTTTTGATCGATTTTTTAAAAAATATCATATACGGGTATTAAATGTGTCATTCGGATCAAACTTATTTAATTTAAGAATAAAGATATATGAAATTTGTATAATTTTTGTATTCTTATTTATTTAGAATTATTAATATAAATTGGTAATTTGATGAAAAATGTGTATTTTCTCAATGTCAATGTTTAAATTTATTTTATTATTTCGATACAAACCATATATATTGAGACACTGAGTTCGTCTAGTATACCGATCGATACCAGTTTTTATCATTGTGAAAAGATCGATAGATGTGTATAGCATAAGTGTATATTATATTTTTAGTTGTTATTCATAATTTATATAAAAAACTTACATCTCAAGTATATCAAGTAATTGTTAATGTATAAATATGATTTTTATTGACAAATTATCCCAATAAAGTTCATATTTAGTTTTTTAAAATTTGTTAATTTACATTATTTTTTTCAAAAAAAATTGTTAATTAGGGTAAAGAAATAATTAAATTGATAAACCATTAACTAATTGTTGTACAACTATGTTTAAAATAATAATCATATGATACAAAAAATCATGATGAAACACATTTAACTTTTATTTTTTTCATTCTTTCTCTTTGCAAACAATTAAATAATAACTTTTATTTATTATTTCGATACAAATCATATAATGATTAAGTGATGTATGGAGATATACTCAAATCGTAATTTTCTATAAACAAAACAAAAACAAATTTATGGTTCATTTATCGCTATAAAATCATTATTTTATCACATTTACTAAAATCAGTATAACATCATCGTAATTTTAGAATTGATTAATTTACAATTACTTATAATAATGATAATATGAATATATTTTTTATTTTTTTATATATAACGATATATTTGTATTTTCACATAAATTATAATTATAATACTATAATTTTACCAAAGATATTTTTATATTTACGATCACTACATCTCAATTATAGAAAGATGTCAAACAAACCCAATAATTTCATCTAATTACTTATCTAATAATAAAATAAAATACTTAATATATATTTTGGAAATATAATAAAATTATGAATCTAAAATATAAAATATTAAAATTGATATTTATGCTTCAATTATGTATGTTAAGACAAAAATGTTTGTAGGAATCTAGATTTTCGGTTAATAAATGGGAAAACGGTGGGTGTCTATTTCTAAATAATTTCCTAACAATAATAGAAATAAATCAAGATATGTCCCATCATTCCACCATTATTTCTACCAAAACTCAATGACTTTATTATATAAAATATATATTCATTTTTTTACTTGTATATAAAATTCATTAAGATATATTATTTTGTTAAGAAAAAAATGATAAAATATTAATAACATATATAAATTAATTATTTAGACTAGTTTGTTGTTATATAAGGATTTGTTCAAATATTTATAAGTTTTTCGTAGTTAATAAGTAATGAAAACGTAAAACCGTGAGGATTGAATAACTGAGGCCATGGCACTGACAAAATTTACAAAGTGTGATAGACAAATTTGATTACCATAATTTACTATTTTAGAAATTATAGTCCTCGAAATTTTATACTTAGAACAATTGTAATCCTTAAAGTATCAAGATGATAAAATAATACTCATGATTTGTAAGTTTTAGCAAATCAGTCCATAATATTTAGTTTATATGATATAGTTAATCACCAAAGTTTTCAATTTTTACAATTCAATCAAAATAAAATTTTGGGGACGATTTTGCGAATTTGAGATTTTATTTGTCAAATGTTACAAACTTGAAAACAAATTTACTAAATCTTAAAATTTAAGAATTAAAAATATCATTACATATTATTAGGACTAAATTTACTAAAAATATGAAAGTTTGAGAATTGAATTAATCCTTTTTAAAAATTGTGATCGAGTTGTAAGATTATGTGTATGTTTGGTATAGCTTTTTAAAATTGCGGTGTGGTGAGATGCGGTGAAGTGTGGTGAGATATAATGATCGTGAATTTTTAAATATGTTTGGTAAAATTATGATATTATGATCGTGATTTATTTAAAATTACTAATATATCCTTATATATATAAAATAACAAATATATTTATATTATAATTAATATAAGTTAAGGTAAATTAGTTTTTTCCAAAATCACGATGTGGCCACAGCTGGTTTTAATAGTTGTGACGATATCGTGATTTTTTAACGATTATCACATCGCAATTAAACTTGTGTTTTGTGTACCATATGAAAATCACGATCTGGGTATTGCATCGTACCTCACCGTAGTTTTAATTTGAGTTCCAAACAAACCCTATATATAAAATATACGGTGGGGATGAATAAATAAATGTATTATAATAAAATAACTGAATTATACTTTATTTAAAAAATAATGATATTCATTTCAAATTATAATATTTTCCATACATGGATTAACGAGATTCAAAGATCTTGCTAACTATGGCCTGTTGGTGGACTGATGGACTAACCCATCATTTCATTTATTTAATTTAATTAAATAGTTATGATCCTTGTTAAATTTAATTGAATATTGGAACGTATCTCCGTGGGTCTTCTCATATTGGAACGGGCGTCGGCCCAATTGCTGTTTTTGACTTATCGACAATGCGGAGCAATGAATACAGTACACGTAATATGAACAGAAATATGTTATTACAATTGTAAATACTTTTATTACAGGGTAGTTGAAATTTGGGGAATTTGGATAAATAGCCCTCTCCAATATTTAAATTGGTGATATGACATGTTTTGATAAACAATTAGCTAAATAGTCTGGGTTTGAAAAGTATTGACGTTATAACCTGTGTTTCTGTATTTCAATAAAAAATAAACAAATAATTTCCGTATTACACATATATATATTAATTAAAAAAATATAATAAATTAATTATGATATATAAAATAATATTTAATATCGATACGAAATTTTGTACCGATTTGGCCCGGTATGAATATTAATTTTTTATGGGTTTCGATAAAATATCAATAAAATACTATATTTGGCGACACATGAAGTACCAGGTATCAACGGATACATCGGTCATATTATACAAATCGTGACATATATTTTCATACTGATCAATATGTGAAATATATGGCGATATCGAGTTATAGTATTGGATACTAGTCGGTATTTTCATATCGTAATTTCACATATCGATCGATATGAAAACATATGTTCTGATTCTGGGTGTATGACCGATATATCAGTGGCTACCCGGTATTTTACGGGTCACCCGATATAATATTTATCAATGTTTCAATCGTAATTTAATTTATTTCAGCAAATTATTGCGATTTATTAAACAAATTTAAATATTTTTGCAATGTAAGTGTATTGAATTCAAGCCCGTTAAATTTAATTTGATCTAAATATCAATGTTTTCATACGGGGTCGGTATGACGAAAATCGGACGGCACCATTATTTCGGCCGCTACCGGGTAGAAACCCGGGTCGAAGCCCATAAAAAATTAATATTCGTACCGGGCCAAATCGATACAAAATTTCGTATCGATATTAAACATTATTTTATATATCATAATTAATTTATTATATTTTTTTAATTAATATATATATATATAATACGGAAATTATTTGTTTACTTTTATTAAAATACAGAAACACAGGTTATAACGTCGATACTTTTCAAATCCAGGCTATTTAGCTAATTGTTTATCAAAACATGTCATTTCACCAATTAAAATATTGCAGAGGGCTATAAACCCAATTTCCCCGTTGAAATTTATTGTTGAAATGATAGAATAATCAAATAATAGGTTTGTTTGTTATAACTTTTTAAAATTGCTGTGTGGTGAGATGTGGTGTGGTGAGATATGATAATCGTGAATTTTTAAATATGTTTGGTAAAATTGTGATATTACGATCGCGATTTACGTAAAAATACTATTATATTCTTATATATATAAAATAATAAATATAATTATATTATAATTAATAGGATTAAGGGTAAATTAGTCTTTTCTAAAATCATGATGAGACCACAGCTGGTTTTGACAACTGTGAGGATATTGTGATTTTTTATCGATTATCACATCGCAATTAATCTTGTGTTTTGTGTAACATAAGAAAATTAAGATATGAACATTACATCGTACCTCATCGCAGTTTTAATTTGAGTATCAAAGAAACCAATATTTCTATTGTTTATTTTAGAGATGGCCAGGTACTAAACACGATCGACGTCATTGATGAGCGAATTTTTGTATTATTAAATAATAAAACAACGATCAACCTTGCGTGAACATCTTCTTCACGTAATCCAACTATTAATAATACTATTAATAATATTCTTATTAATTTTATTTAATATGGTAGTAGAGTGTATGAAAAATATTGAATGATCTTATCGTTGAGAATTAAATAGAGTATAAAATATTTAGTTAAATGCTCATTTTAAACATATAATTCGAATTTTCTTAGCATATTTTAAAAGGTTTAATAAGTTATTATTTTTTTTCATATATTTATTCAGAATATTATCTTAAAATGTATTTAAAAATTAAATATATATAAAAATTTGTGGGACAAATTATCAACACTCGCATTTAGCCAAACTAGCATACATTGGGGTTGTTTGGTTATACACTGACTAATGCGTTGACGTCATTGCACCGTAATTTTATTTTTAGTTACCAATTAATCTAGACAATTACTGTGATCGTATCCAGATTTTTGACGGTCATATGGTCATACATTAATGGGTACGTTTAGAATATCGTTTGATAAATAGCGGTGATGTAATATGACTATACTGTGATGTGAAGTGAATTAATCGTGATTTAAAAAACTGTTTTTGAAACAGCGGTGCAGTGATCGTGATGAAAATGACATTCTTACCTTATTTTTAAATAATTATGTTTAATTTAAAAATTATATTTCATATTATTTTATGATAAACTCATTATGTAAAAAACTACATTTTTAAATTGTTGTATATATTTTTATAGTTTAAACATGTAATTGATATAATATAAGAAGTTATTGATCAATTTTTTTTTAAAAAAATTAAACTATAATTTAAGAATGGTAAAATTGACATTTGACAAATACTTTCTGGTGGCCGTTAGTTAAACCAGCTGTGAACTTATCGATGTTTTATGCGGTCGCACGAATGCAGTTATTAATGATGTTTGGTTAAAATCGAATACAACTATGACACGTTCACCGCACTGGATGGTGGACTAACTTTCCAAACAACACTAATATGTATGGCAAACCCACCGTGATTTGGTAAATATCAAAATTGTCCTTCAAATTTAATTTAATTCCTTTAAAACCAAGCTTTAAGTAATTTTATTATCATTTCACAAATATTACGTAATTTTTCAAAGTTGATGTGTATCTGCATTTTTTTGTTTATTCTTGAAGTTATAGAATTCGTGAAACACTCGTAAAGTTGATGTCAACCCCCCGTCGTGGATGACTTGCCCCTCATACTTGGTGAAAATTTTTAATAAATTTTAATTGAAATCACTATGTACTTTTAAATTGTTTTACTACAATAATACTTTATATTTCGGTACATCATTGTAAAATAAGTTATTAACAATTAAATATATATATTAGTTTTTTGTATATGTAATTAATATTTTATTATTTATTTGACTTATATTTATCTATAAAAATATATTATTATAAATGTTAAAATAAAAATTTTATTATAATTACAGGAAGATCACCGCAATTTTAACAAACAGTTTTTAAAAATATGATCATAATTATCACAGTCATGTCGACATACGGTACGATCACCAAAACGTACTTTAATTTTGAAAAGATAAACCAAAGAAGTATAAATCACATTTTTCGAGAATGTACTAAGCCAAGCATTTTGGAATTAATTTCAATTTTAAATTAGTACAACATAATGTCAATAAACTTTAAAAATTACAAAAATATCATCTAAATTGTTATAAACATAATGGTTCATTGTTGGGTCTACGCCAATGTTGAACGTATTACTAATTTACATTTTAGATAACCTTAAAAAATTGTAAAGATTATGGCATCTACTTTGAAAATTACAAAAACAACCCCATATATGCTTACGACAAAAATGAACAAATATTTACAAATTAGGAGTGCTAAATATGTAATTTTTAAATCTTGAAAATGATTTTTACACAATTCTAAACTCAAGCATCGCAAATTTTCAAATTAAAATAGAAATGATATCCACTATCCACATTAAAAATTTGGATAATCTTGTTTTATAACACACGAAACACTAAAATGGTCTCATAGTTTCATCGATTTGCAAATTTTCGAAATATATTGTACATAAATCATGTCCTTATAGTTTGTAATATTTGCAAACTTAATCGTTAAACTTCAATATGTGTAACAAAGTTTGTCTCAATTTTGATAATTCAAATCATTTACGAGATATGAAGCTTTGGGGACATTTTGCATTTTGGAGATAATATTAACCCAATTTTGCAAAGTTTAAGTACTATTTTTTATAATCATAAAATTTTAAAACTACATGTGTTTCTAAATAATTATGGTAACACCAAATTCCCTTTTTATTCTTATTAGTAACTTATTTATTTAATTTAAATAATAAAAATAAAATAGATATGAAATATATGGTTTGTTTGGTTTAGCTTTTCAAAATTGCGGTGTTGTGAGATGTGGTGCGATATCATGATCGTGAAATTTTAAATATGTTTAGTAAAATTGTGATATTATGATAGTGATTTATGTAAAAATACTAATATACCCTCATATATAAATAATAATAAATATTATAATATTATAATTATTAAAAGTAAGCGTAAATTTGTCTTTTCCAAAATCACGATAAGGTCACAGCTGTGGTGAAATCGTGATATTTTAACGATTATCACATTGCAATTAATCTTATGTTTTGCGTACCATACAAAAATCACGATCTTGAGATCGTATCGCACTACACCGCACTTTTCATTGAAGTTCCAAACAAACTCATAAATATAAGTGGATAAGCCACGTGTCTGGTTGGTGGATTTTGCCTTGGACGCTAAACTTAAGCATAAATTTTTCCACCCCAAAACCGTTTAACTTGTATAAATTTCTATACATATCATCATTTTTTCACATCCACGTCATATTATCTTTTTATTTTTTAAATTTTTCATTTATCCATATCATTTTTTTATTTCTCTTTTATCAACGTCATCTTCTCTATCTAAATTCAATTTTATTTTTGCTATCTAATCAATTTATTATTCAATTATAAGAGAATTATTTATTGATCTATAACAGAATTAAATCAAATTAAAAATGTTACAAACCAATTACTTATTATACAATACATCATTTTCATTCATTTCATGCTTACATTATTGATCTATCTCTACATGATATGAAGTGTGAAAATACTTGATGAAGTCATTTTCCATTGTAGAAAATGACGAAAGGTGAAAAAGACGAGCTTGAGAAGTCGAAGGACACAATTAATGGAGTGGGGGTTAGTTGGTTAGCAAGAAACTCTGTGTTACAGTAAATGTTGTATATATATACACACAGACTTGAAGAAAATAATCATCTTCTCTCAGTCTGGTTTTCATTGGAGGAGAAGAAGATGATGATTATTCCAGTTCTCATTGTTTTTCTCATTATTTATCATATCGGTAAGATGTTTCTTGATGCAAGAGAGAAATGCTGTTACATGTTGAATTATGAATGCTATAAGCCCAAAGGTGATGACAGAAAACTCAGTACTGAATCTTCGTGTAGAGTTGTTACTCGGAATCCGAATCTCGGTATTGATGAGTACAGGTTTCTGCTTCAAACTATGGTCAGATCTGGAATCGGTGAAGAAACTTACTGCCCGGAGATTGTTATCGCCGGAAATGAAGAGAACCCAGATATTAGAGACTCTATTGATGAATTAGACGATATTTTTTTCCAAACAATCGACGGTGTTCTCTCCAAATGCGATGTTTCTCCTTCTGAAATCGATATTCTTGTTGTTAACGTCTCGTTGTTATCGCCGGCGCCGTCACTTAGCGCGAGGGTTATAAATAGGTATAAACTACGGCCGGATTTAAAGGTTTATAATCTTTCCGGTATGGGGTGCAGCGCTAGTTTGGTCGCCGTGGATCTCGTTCGTCATTTGTTTAAGGTATACCGGAGACAAATGGCTCTCGTTGTAAGTACGGAGTCTCTTGGACCCAACTGGTATTGCGGCCGTGACAAATCGTTCATGCTCTCTAACTGCTTGTTCCGGTCCGGCGGGTGCTCTATGCTTCTGACCAACGACCGCCGGAGAGCTGACAAAGCGATATTGAAGCTTAAGCAATGTATACGTACACATATTGGATCCAACGATGAAGCGTATGAATGCTGTATACAGGTTGAAGATAAAGAAGGTTATCAGGGTTTCCGGTTGACCAAGAAGCTCACTAAAGCCGCCGCTCAGGCTTTCGTTATAAATCTCACCGTCTTGGCGCCGAAGATTTTGCCGGTTTGGGAACTTCTTAGGTTCCTTTCGGTTTATCTCCGGTGGGGAAAAGCTGAAGGCACCCTGGCTTTAGAGTCCGTCGGAAAAGGACTAAATCTCAAGACCGGCGTCGATCACTTCTGCATACATCCCGGCGGCAGGTACCTTCCTCAATAATGAAATTTGTGAAAAGTTTACCTTTTTTAACCTAATTCTGGAAAAAAATCATTTTTTATTTATCGTTATGATATTATATTATTTGAAATTTGATCAAATCATTTTATTTAATTTCGGAATGATAACTTTTTTACTCTACAAATTTAATACATAACGTTTTTTTGTTGATATCAATTATATTTTTTGTTTCCAAATTTTTGTAATTTTGATAAATTTAGTTATCAAACTCTAATTTGGTGTCTTAATCCCATATTTAAACAATTTTATAAAACAAATTAAATTTCGATGACTATAATCTAAAATTTACAAAATATATAAACTAATTTTACATTTAATTTTTTTTAAAACTTGAATTCACAAAATTATGAAATATTACCGATTAAATTTGTTAAATCATTTTTATAAATTTCAAGTTTACTGAAAAACTCGTTTGAACAACTTGTACCGGATTTGCCTTAATAAGTGTTTGTATTTTATTTTAATTTTATCACAAGTTTTGTTGGAATATTAAAGTATCATGTATGTTGACTAGAGATATGTTTGAGTATTTTTATTACAGCTTAGTAATAAATGCACCAGAAGCACATGTTTTTTCATAATCCTGTCTGTGTCATCATCTTCATTACAATAAATGTTTTAACTATTCCATGAACCCACGCAGAGCTGTAATAGATGAAGTGGGTAAAAGCTTAGCGTTAACAGATTACGATCTCGAGCCGGCGAGAATGGCGCTGCACCGGTGGGGGAACACGTCGGCGGGAGGTTTATGGTACGTTTTGGGTTACATGGAAGCAAAGAAGAGACTTAAAAGAGGTGATATTATAATGATGATAAGTTTTGGTGCTGGTTTTAAGTGCAATAATTGTACTTGGAAAGTTATCGGAAAAATGGACGACGGCAATGTGTGGGCTGATTGTATCGACCGGTACCCGCCGGAGAATTTAGTTAACCCGTTTTCCGATAAATTTGATTGGCTTAACGATGAGTGGATGAGCTTTGTGAGGCTTGAGCACAGCTCATTCTACTTTGAAGATGATGCTACAAAGAAGATGAAGAAGAAGATCAATACTGAATAATTAATTATTGTTATGAATATATAGGTGTATGATTATCAAAGTAAAGAAACATATCCAATTAAATCCGGAAAAGACAATCTAAATTACAATATACAAAATATCTTATACACCTAACTTTTATATCTAATTAATAAGGTAGATATATTTAATGATACTAGTTGAATTAGTCATTGAATTAATATCTCATTATCTATATGAATATTTGTCTTCCACAAATATTCATATATTTTGCCTATAAATAGGATTGATTTGTGTGTTATGAAACACACAAGAATATTGAATGTATGAGTATTATGTTTATGATCATAGATTAGTATCTATCTTATTCCACATTTTTCGAATCGTTTTATTTATAACACGTAATCAGCACGAAGCTCTATTACATTTTATCTTTAATATTGATATTTCTTTCCTAACTTGCTCTTAGAACATTGAAGATAGCATAATGTCGAATCTAGCAAAACTTGAATTTGTGGCACTTGACATTACGGAAAAGAATTATTTGTCATGGGTTCTAGATGCTGAAATTCATCTAGATGCGAATGGTCTGGGAGACACAATCAAACAGGACAATAAAACTTCTAAACAGGATAAAGCAAAAGCAATGATTTTTCTTCGTCACCATCTTCATGAAGGTTTAAAAACCGAATATTTGACAGTTAAAGATCCATTTGTGCTTTGGACTAATTTGAAAGAAAGATATAATCACCAGAAAACTATCATTCTTCCAAAAGCAAGATATGATTGGATGCATTTACGGTTGCAAGATTTTAAGTCCGTAAGTGAATATAATTCTCAATTATTTAAGATTACATCTCAACTAAAGTTGAGCGGAGAAAATATTTCAGATTCAGATATGTTGGAAAAAACTTTTTCAACTTTTCATGCATCCAATGTGCTCCTGCGGCAGCAATATCGTGAAAAATGGTTTAGAAAATATTCGGAATTAATTTCTTGCTTACTCGTAGCTGAGCAAAATAATGAGTTATTGATGAAAAATCATGAGTTACGCCCAACTGGTACTGCTCCATTTCCTGAAGTGAATGTTATATCTCAAGAGAATTATTATGGACATGGNTTAAACATATCCAATTAAGTTGTGGTTTATTTTCTGAAAAAATGAACTCAACGATATTATATGAGGACAATGTTGCGTGTATCTTGCAAATGAAAGAGGGATATATTAAAGGAGATAGAACAAAACATATTTCATCAAAATTTTTCTTCACACATGAGCTTCAAAAGAATGGAGAAATAAATATCCAACAAATACGATCACAAAACAATCTGGCAGATTTGTTTACTAAATCTCTCCCAACTTCAACTTTTGAAAAGTTGATCTACAACATTGGAGTCTGAAGACTCAAAGATATTCAGTGATATTATTAAGAGGGGGGATGTACATTTATTTATAATCACAATAATAATACAAAATAAATACATTTTTGTTACATATTTTGTAAAAGATAAACAACAATAATATAATGTAAGACTAATACAAGAAATAACAATAAAAACATCTTCATCAGAAAATTCTCCAAATCAACTATGGAAGAATGACGATGATGTTCCATGAGAGCAGATATTAATAAACATTAAAGGGGGAGTGTTATGAATATATAGGTGGATGTTTATCAAAGTAAAGAAACATATCCCACTAAATCCGGAAAAGACAATCTAAATTACAATATACAAAATATCTTATACACCTAACTTTTACATCTAATTAATAAGGTAGATATATTTAATGATACTAGTTGAATTAGTCATTGAATTAATATCTCATTATCTATATGAATATTTGTCTTCCACAAATATTCATATATGTTGCCTATAAATAGGATTGATTTATGTGTTATGAAAACACACAAGAATATTGAAGGTATGAGTATTATGTTTATGATCATAGATTAGTATCTATCTTATTCCACATTTTTCGAATCGTTTTATTTATAACAATTATTTTATTTTATACTTTTTTGAATTTAATTGGATTTGTTAGAAAATGGGGTTGCTTTGTAATTTTGATATTTTAAGAAAATATTGCTATATTATATTTCAGTAAGGATATTGTTTATTATTTTTATATATGAAAAATTTATATATTTTTTTATTTTAATTATATGTTGTTATGCTTCTACAATATTGCATTTGTCTTCTTTGTGTGTAATGATTCGCTCTCATTAGAAGTAAACTGCAAAAGAGCTCACAATGAACATTTTTATCGATCAATTTTTTTATAGAATTAAACCTTGTTAAAAAAAGTTCAAATATATATACAATATGATTCTAATCACTGCAAAAAGTACAATTTGTCAATATTGACAAAAAAATAGATTTTTTGCGGTGGGGGTATATGGGCAAAAAATCTCATCTTATTGGAATTGGGATTTGAGTACATTTTTCTTATAGAAATAATACATTTGAATTGAATATATTTTAAGCATTAGTAAATTATAAAAACATAATATTATATAGTATGATAATTTTTGTATTTGAACATCATTACACATATATATTTGTTTAAATCACATAAAGAGAACAAATTAGGGGTCAACGTTCGCTACTAAATACCAAACCAAACTAAATATTAGAATATCGAATGCTAAATTATGAACAAAATCGAATATCGATTCCAATCCAATATTTTTTTGGTATCGAACCAAAATACCGAAATAATTTCGGTATTTCGTTATTTGTACCAACATACCAAAGTTAAATCACCTAAAAAAATAATCAAGAATATCTCATTGATGTTTAAAATCATATACATAGAAAAATATTTTAAAAATACAATGATTAAGTCATGAATCACATTATTGTATCCATATAATAAAACAATCTTCAATTCTTCAAATTTATACTCTAATAACAGATTCAGAATAAATTGTGTAGATTGACATAACAATAATATCATGAGTCATTTGAACAAATATGTGAAATCTCATACTAATGACTTCTCAGTATGTTAAGATATCAAAATTCGATATTAATAATGGAAGGAATCATGGTTCAATTAAAAATTTTAAAATATATAAATATTATTTGGTAATTCGGTATATAACGAATTTTTATTTTTTTTATCGAATAACAAACCAAATTTCATAATTTCATAAAAATAAATATCAAACCGAATATCAAATACTAAATATAAAAAATATCAAAATATCAAAATTTCGATATGATATTCGTTATTCCAAAATTTTTGCTCATCCCTAGAACAAATATTTAACACATCCAATTAAAAATTTAATTTTAAATCTCTAGTTTTTAATGTTTACGATTAATTATATTTTTTTGTAAACTATCAAATAAAAAAATAAAATATAGGATTAGATTAGCAAAATATTCGGATAAGATATCGGATCTACACACATTTCTAGTTTTATGTGAATAGTTAACAACTTAATATTTGTTAATCTAAAAAAGATGTCGAGATTCATTAAAACACTCTAAAATTGTCTTATAGTATTTAGTGCTCGTGTTTAATTCAGTTTTTAGCATCTTTAATTGTATGATTTTTTGTTGCCTTTTGTCTAAACTTATTAGGCTACATAACTTTATTAGCAAATGAAATGAAATAATTACTAATAATATATTTTCGTATTAACAATAATAAGACAGACATTTTTGTTGTACCCGAAAGACATGACTGTTGTCCTTATTAAATCTCAATTTATTGTAAAGCCCCACATAAAGGCAGTGTGAGTGAACTGTAAACTCACTGTGAAAGTTTTTAATACAATGCTACTGTATTTGGAAACTTAGTACGATTTTGGGTTTATTTGTAATATTACAATATAATTCTAAATATAGAGAAATGTGAAACTTGTGACAAAATTAATATTTGTTTTTTCAAATATTGTAAAGATTATTTCAAAAAGTTTAGAAATTGTGTATTTAACAATTAAATTTTTAAAATCGTTAAAGAATGACAATCAAGTAAATATAGTTTTAAAATTTTCAAAGTTTAAACACATAATCGTTACATCTTTTTAATACTGTGGGTCCAATATAAACTATGGATTCATTCAAAACATTAACGAAAATTGTGATTTAATCAAAATAGTTTTGAAACTTCGAAAGTCAACAACATAATTCTTAAACTTTAGACATATTATTAATTAAAAAGTTGAGTGTCAACAACACACATTATGTTCTTCGAGAATATTGCGTGCAATTTATAAACTTTGTTAGTATCATTTTTACACCATTTAAACTTAGAGAACTTATTACAAACACTAGTCTAAATTTAATAGACAAACATATATTTTTCACAATACTTTACAAATTAAATGGCACTTTATAAATATGACTAATTAAGTCCAAGAGTTTGTACAATTTTACAATTATAGTTCACTAAAAATCCCAACTTTGTTAAATTAATTTGCAGTATTGGTCTTATAATAGAGTTCTCTAAATGCAAACCTCCTTTTCTTACAAATTAATGTTGGGACTAAATGTCTATCGACATTTAACCAAAAATTAATGATCAATTACTTGTCGATTGAGGGAAGTGACAATCGGTCACAAAGTATGTCGTATGTATGTCACCATGGCATGTCGTTCGCTATATTCAAGTCAAAGAGAAAAGCAAGTGCTGATGATGTGGCACAACTGTAAGTCGACCACAAGAAAAATGAGTCATCCACTACATAACGTGCAACAAGAAATCAAGTGCACATTTATAGGTGTCCAATGTGGCAAACGTTGGATAGGATTTAGTTATAAGTACACTTTGACATTGTCTCAATATAGATAGTGAAAGCAATTCAAGAATCAAAGTCTTCCCGGATATATATTTAATTATTTATTCATTTCGATAGTTAATTGACTTAGTTGTCATGGTTTGCCCCAGTACTCAGTTCAACGTAAACCTTCTGTATCATTTTTCCATTCCACATTTGGTTTCGTTTAAATCATCAAAAATTAGAGTATGCAAAAGCGAAACATTATCAACAATTATTACGTATATATTAACATATTGGACTATGAATACATCATTTTGGAATTGTATAGCAACTTTACAAATTTATGAAGTCATATTTTGTAATTTGTTCATAGACAAAAAATGCAATAGAATTAATATTTAAACACTAATGTAATCTAGATATGATATTAGATAATTTGTGTCATGATGACACAAACCAAAACATTTTTTAGATCGTGATTGCCAAAGATATATTAAGGATGTGGTTAACTTGTAAGGCTATATTCTGCAACGGATATAAGAATGTATTTTATTTATTAAAATATGTTTTGGATAATTTTACAGAACATTTACCCGATTACATTCTGCATTATGCAGAATGCATTATTGCATTACGAAGAAAAACAACTAGAATGCAAAATGACAAATTTTGGTTGATTTGAAATTGTATAATGCATTCTTATTTTTACAATTACCATAATACCCTTAAAACACTAAATTTCATTTAAACTTTTTTATTCATAATGTTTTCATACCGACCGATATAATAAAAATCGAACGACACTAATATTTTGACAGTATTCCCGGTACTAGGTTTACGGGTCGGAATCTGGGTTTTCCGTGTTGACCCAAAAAAAATAAAAATATTTCGTACCGATCCGGACAGAAACGTTACCCAGACCGATAATCTTGTCGATGTCGATAATATAGTGAGTAATGATTTGAATGCAAACAATATTGTTGTATTTTAATTTCTGTTAAATGATATTTTCATCATACTTATAACTATAAGGGTAAAAACATATATTTTAACTGAAAATGCATTATCAATCTTAATTTATACAGAACATGATTTCATTCTACAACTCAATATATAATTTACAGAACACTCAATTCATTCTTGATCTGTGATCACATTATGAAAATATATTCTCAAACTGCATTCTAAATCTCAAAATACATGCAGAACATAGCTTAAGACTATTTACCATAGTTCAATATTTGAGAAATTATTTTACCAAATATTTTAAAGCATTAGGTATTGATTTTGCCAAAATCAATGTTTTATACTAATTTGCTATTTAAAAGTTCGATGACTTGTTTTGTGAATATATTGAAAATATGTTATTACCAAACTAGCCAAATAGAAAAAAATATTAGGACAAAAGTGTTACATTTCGTTTAGAACGACAAACAATGTCATTGTTGTTGTAGTTGGTACTCCATTAAAAATATTATCTTGTAATAACATTAGGATGGTGACCCACAAAAAAATTAGATTTCTTGATTGTCAATATGGATTTATTAGATTTATAAGGATGAGCAATGATTTCATTAAATGGTTTGATCAATTATATTAAATGTATGATATCTTTCCCATACTTTCATTCGTTTAGACTCTCTTATCATAATTTTGGTTTGACTCTATAATTCAACATCATATCTAAATTGGTTCGGTTCATTTCAATTTGCAAGTCAAAACCTTACTGTGGACTTGAATTTGTTGCACATAGTTAGAGAAGTGTGATTAATTTGATTTATTAGGATGAAGAATATCATCACATAATGAAAATATTCATCTTTGGGAAAGAAGTGATCTTATAAATGACTTGATCAAATATCTTAAATATGCAATATCCTCTCCTTAATTACGTTCGTTCCTACTCTTGCATCGTAATTTCGACCATATTTTATAATTTAAATTAAGAAAAATTAAAATCAACTTATTGGGATGTGAGCTATACGAGTCATCTTACACATAAATATGGCCTAGATTATGAAATATGAAACATATCTACATCCAATGATATAATATAATGTATGGTGCGATAGATTAAGATAAACTAAATAATAAGGGTAAATAATGCAATCCAGTGTGAATTAAATAATATTGTAAACTATACTCTAAAACCATAGTCTAATAAATAGATGGATGTATGGTTTCGATTTCAAGTGGTTTTGCCTGCAAATTGTTTTTGAAATATCAACGATAAATATACCACACCGTTTATCTCCAAAATGAATAAAATAATCACAACCTTTCATTTATACTATTTATAAATATATACATGATTTTTAGAGTGTTTTTTAATTGAAAGGTTTTTGTTATTTATCCAAAATAATTAAAACCCAAAATAAGTAAGGCTATGTTCTACCCAACTTTTGTTTCTATTTTTTCATTCTATTTGTTGCAGAACATATCTTATTTGCAGAACATATCTTATTTGTTATTATACTTTTGTATAAATAAAATTTCTATTTATTAATTTTATAAATACAAATAAAAAATAACATAAATCTTATTTTCAATTTCAACTTCAACTTCTAGTTTTTTAAATTACTAAAATGTCATTATTTATCTTTTTATACCCATTTTGGATACAAGTTATGTGATGCAAAGGTTTGTAATCCAACATTTGCATCATATCTCTAACATTATATTTCTGTCTAAGTGGAAACAATCGTGATATAATTGTTTATATGTAAGTTTATGGAAAGATAATGGTTTAGACAAAAATTGAAAAAAAAATTTATTTTAATGTATGTTTATTGAGAAATTAAGGTTTAGACGATGCAGAGCTGAGTCATCATTTCGATAGTAATCTTGTTGAATATCATATTTTGTGGCAATGAGATAAAATTTCGATTAATAATTTATTATTCACTAAATTTAAGGGTAGAAAAGTAATTTGATTAACACATAAATTATCATTCTATTTATACAAGAGAACACTCATCAATTTTTATATGTTATTTGTGTATTCTAAAAATATTACAGAACACTTTATACTTTATATTTGTATTTCTTTTTGTAGTTCTATTTCTCTTTCCACATAAATTACTTTACAAAATTTGTGCAAAGACACCCTAAATAATACAAACTGTTTATTCAAAATAGCTTAGAAAAATCTATTCTATGACTTGTATTTTATAGTAATGATAAAATAAATTTATATTTTATAATTAAAAGATGATATTTCATAGTAAGTAAAATAAGATAAGCAATGTCAGTCTTACAATTGTTAATAAATTAAAATAGTTATGTAATATTATCATTTGTTATAGTTTCAATTATACATTGCAACCCTAGAAAATAAGGTAAATTTAAATAATTTTACCAATATTTACAAGTTCAATTGCAATTGAATAGTAAGTTTTTTGGTTTAGAACAATTTAAACCAATTTAGAATAAAATATTTACTTAATAAATAAAAATATGTTTAATTAAATCAAATGTATCATTTTGGTTGGAGACTTTCAACCCAAAACTAATGTTTTTATCGGTTAGGAATTTCATATCGTTTTGACCGGGCCGATATGACATGGCGATACCAAATTTAGTTTTATTTTTTTAAAAAATATTTAATTTTTTTATGATCTGACTCGAAAATCGACGATAATATCATGTATCGGCGGTATCGAAAAAAATATCGATACTACTCAATATTAGACATATTGATCGGTGTGAAAACATTGCTCAAACACACCAACCTCATAAAAAATTATGTAGTCTTAAACCAAATTCAAACCAAATAGAAAAACACTAATCAAAATACGAAACGTTTGAGTGAGTTCGATCAAGTGACCCCAATTAACCATCCAATTGACACTCCCTATTATTCAAAGTTTTAAAATTTGTTTTCATATTTAAGAACTATACATAATTAATTTGGTTATAAAAATACAAATAATGTGATATAGAACTAGAGAGTTAAAATTATGTTTTCCTACATGCGTCAATTTTCAATTAAAGAAAACCGAGTCAAGATCTATTTAGCAAATTCGATCTTCCTAAATGTTTGTATGCTTAAATGAAATTTAAAACCAAATAAAATGATCAGAATAATCTACATTTTAAAATCAACACAAGCTGATATACCATATTAGTAAAGTATATCTATGTATCGGATATATTGAATATTATTAGAATAATAAAATAAATTAAGTTATTAACTTAAAGAAAAATCACATATTAACACATTCTCAATTTAGATTGATTTTAATTAAAGAATTCAAAATTCTACGTATGAAGTACAAATCGAATTGAAAATTGGATCATACTAAATTCAAGTTAACTATTAGATCATAAGAATTCAAAATTACTTACATACAAATGGGATCAAATTGGATTATACTAAATCAAATCCAATTCAAATAACTATATTTTTTAAAAACGAACCAATAAAAAACTCATTAAAATTATGTTTATTTATAAATTAATTAAAACTGATTTTGGTTTTAAAATATATCTAAAATATTTCTATACTGCAAAATTATTAACATATTAATCATTAACAATTGAATATAATTTGATAAAATTGCGTCTTTGGTCCTCAAAGTTTGCACAAAATGGCAAATTTGGTACTCAAAGTTTTGAACGTCAAATTTAGTTCTCAAAGTTTCACGTTTTGGCAAATTTGGTACCGAAATTTGGTTAATTTGGCAAATTTAGTCCCCAAAGTTTAACATTTTGGCAAAATCAATTCTCAAATTTTGATGTTGATAATATCAGTTCACAAAGTTTACACCTAATAACAAATTTAATCCCTGAAATTTCAAAAATTCGGCAAAATTGGTCCCCAATTAATCTAACGGCGTTAGTTTTACCGTTAGGGTTGAAACCGGGTTTCCGGTCCGACCCAAAAAATTTAATTAATTTTTTTTATAACAATAATAAAATTTTTAAAATAATAATTATTTTGTTAAAATAAAAATTTTAAAATTATTTATTTTTTAAAAAAAACAACTTGTTTTTTTTTAAAAACATAAATTAGTATCGTCGATACGTGGTTTTTCCGCAACCCACCCGAAAATTTTAAAATTAATTTTTTTCAATTTTTTCCTTAAAGAATTTTTTTGTATGTGTATTCCACCTTAATAATCGTACCGAAACGGAACGGAATTCCGAACATGTATACCGCTCGTTACGGAAAAAATGGGGCGGAACCGATATTTTAAACGGTATTGAAACAACTTCGTCAAAATATAAATTGTCGGAAATTGCCAAAATAAATTTCGGGAAACAATTATATCGAACTTCGACCAATATATCTCATCGAACATTAATAAAATCTAAGTGTTTGTATTCGGAATACAAATTGGTATCGTTGTATTATGTTCTATCGAAAATTACAAATCGGATATAACTCGCAATCTTCCCGAAAAAATCAATTTCTAGAACATCAATTTCGTATCGTTCGTGTTTACAAATCAATTTTCATGTGTATTCGTATATACTTTCATCAATTTTGTTATCGTAAAAATCATATGTATATATACCGGTCTTCAAATACCATTTTATTTTGTTGGGGACCAAATCTGCCGAATTATGTAAACTTTGGGGACCAAATTAGTCATTCAAAGGTTTGGGTACTAAATATGTAGCGTTTTGCAAACTTTGGGGTCCATTAACACCGTTAGTGACTAAATTTGCCAAAATCTCAAACTTTGAGGACCAAATTTGTGTAATATTTTTTTGAGGAACAATTATACCACACACACAAAACTTTGGGGACTGATTTTGCCAAAAAAATAGTTTTGAGACTGATTTTACCAAAATATACAAAGTTTGGGGACCTAATTTGTCAAAACTCGAAACTTTGGATACCAAATTTGCCTTTCGACCATATAATAAAATGTAGTTACTAACAAAAAATCATTTTATTGGTAATATACTTATGTTTTTCATAGAAATTTATTTGAAATACTTAGTAAATCTTTTATCATGATAATTTTGTATATAATATATTTGTTGTGGTCTGAAAACCGGGGTATCAACAGTCGTCCGGTTTCTTTGCAAGACGAACTCGGTTTTAATTTGTTTTGTAGGGAGAAAACGATTATGAATCATATATAAAAGGACAAGACAATTTTAGAGTGAAAAACCCCTGAAAGAATGGGAAAAAACCACTTGACTAATAGCTAAAAATGCTCTTAGTCGATTCAATAATCAAACTATTCATTACAAATGTCATGTTCGTTTTAGAGATAACANTTTTAACTCTATGTTTTTCTCAAATTTAATATAATTTATGTATCAACATGTAATGATTTATATGTGTACTACTAATCTATAATCATGATACTGAGACAAGTTATTGATGTATATAATTTGTATATATGAAAAGTAGACGAAAAGACCACAATATAATGGCTTTTTAATTAGGTTTCATGGTCCATAAAAACAAAATCATATATAAAATCATATAGATCACAATATTGATATAAACTAACATACGCACAAGAAACATGTTTCTAAGATGGGAAATCAAAGAAAAAAGAGAGGAAAACGATTGACGAGAAAGTTCACCTATTTGCAATGAAACCCCAAATGAGTCCCAAAACGGGGGCATGCACATTAGGGTTTTTAGCAAGCTTCAAACAAACTTTTCTAATGGTTGATCCCAACTTTATGTAATATGGGTGTAATGGCTGATCCAAGACGCTTTCATTCATCGAATACGCGTCTTGAAATTCGACAAGTAACATCGAAAAAGGTATAAAGAAAGTGTAATTTAAAATAGCGGATTGTATGACTAAGTCCGATCCGATTGAACCATACAATGCATTCAACAATGGAACATTGAAAACAAACGTGTTATTGAAACAACAAATTAAGAATGTAGTAATAGCCCATGAAACTTCACTTTTCTTAGAAAAAGTAGACATAAAGACAATGATAAAAGTACAATGATTCTACCAACAATATCACCAATAAGAAATCGAAAATTTATGTCGTATGGATTGATCGTACTAGCGACTAATTGGAATGTTAAAAATGGCAAAACGAATAAACAACTGAAACGATTTATCGTTTTGCAGTCATTGGAACCGAAAATATTGAATCATTTGATTGAAGCATAGCCTAAAACAATGGATACATTGAGTGGCATAACACTTGAAAATATTATGTAAATTTTCTCCCCGGAAATCATATTTTTTATTCAATATTATAAAACACAATGATGGTATTTATACCAATAATTATACTAATCTCCTTGTTCTTAACGATTTAAATTAATTCAATTTTAATATTATAATACTATATGTTAAAGTCAAATATTAATAAATTCATTATTTATATAGACTTGATGATAATAACAACTAATTGTTAAAGTCTAAATGGTACGGGTAGATTCCTTCATTAAATAAAGTCTTTACTGCATAAAGTCACTAATTTTTTTATTTATCCAATAGTCATACGCCATGTGTAATAATCGGATTCGAGTAATTTATTTATTAGATTTAATTTTAAAATTCAAAACATGTAAAATTAAAGTTTACTCGTTTTTTGTGAAATAGGAAAATAAGTGTTTTAAATGTTAAGTTCGCATTGCCGGGTGAACCTTTGAATTCTTACGGATTCATTCAACGGATTAGAAAATGTGAAACATTATTTAACTCTTAAAGGATCAATCCGACGAATTACAAATTTGGTTCAATCTATCAATGATGTTTTGTAATATAAATTATAAATATAAAAATTAAAATTTTAATTCTAAAATAAAAAACAATAAATTTGACACATATCAACGTGTTGACTCGCACGAGTAGACGAGCTGTTTTTGTGGCCCAACTTGTATACTTATATTTTAAAAATTGACACACAAGTTGACATGTTTGTACGGGTTGAACCGACGAATATTTACTCCTATAAGGGATTGCTAAAAAGAGAATATAGATGCTTGAAGGAGATTCACATATATTGGAAAAAGTTTAAAACAATTTTTCATAATTTTTATGTATAAATAGATATAACTTAATTAATTTGATATTTTGTATATGAGAATGACATATAAACTCATTTTGCATTTAAATTTAAACCAAAGAGGGAGAATGCATTATGATAAATATATTTTACATTAAGGCTGTGTTCTGCACAAATTATAAAAAACAGATTATGCATTATAGAATGCATAATCTGTTTTTTGAAACAGAACAATATCAATTTTAAATTCTAATTATGAATTATAATCATAATGCATTCTGGTTTTTTAACTATAATGCATAATCAAGTTCAGACTTGATTCTGAAAATGCATTATGCATTCTACTCATTATTTTTTACGAGAAAATTACGACATTGGCCCCCAATGTTTAAGATAATGTAAAAACGATGTCCCAAAAGTTTATAATTTGCATGAGAACCCCTTGAAGTTTCAAAACCGTTTAAAAATGACTCTTGAATAAATAGTTGTGGTTTTTCGTATAAGTGGTTTTGATAATTTATGCATTATTTTTAAAATTTTCAAAGTTTAGAAACATTGTCATTTCATTTTTTTCAAGGTTAATTGATCAATATAAACTATTGAGATATTTAAAAAATTAGCGAGTATTATGATTCAATATAAACGTTTTTGGAAGTTCGAGGATCAACAACGCAATTTTGAAACATGGAAGCCAAAATCACACATTATATCAACTTCGAGACTTTTATGCAATTTACAAATTTTGATGCATCGTCTTACATTGTTAACTATATTTTTCATATATATACATTTTTTTCCGAATCAAATTTTCATCGTTTGTATCATAATGAATTCTTTTTTTTTTCTGAAACTTGGTATTTATATTATCACTTGTTGAGTTTCTTATTCGACAATATTTTATTTAATATTTTTGTTTTCTTTTTATTATATGATTTTTAAATAAAAAAATATTATTAATTTATTTTGTAATTAAAAATATTATTTTAATATAGAATTATAATTTCAAATTTATAAGAAAAAGAGATAATTATTTTGTAAAATGTAACTCAATTAAAATTCTACATTTCAATTATAATATTTTTACAGAACGCTTTTACATTTTATAATTCATTATATGTTTACAGAACATATAAATAAATGTAAATAATAGAGTGTTGTGGTTATAAATAAAAATTGCATTTGAATAATGTATACAAAAGATATTTGGTTGTATCCGCTTCGAAATTTGAAACTTTTCTGGTTTACAGTTTACTATAATACCCTTATATTTTTCTGTATTTGAATATTTTACCGTTACCCAGTTTGTAAATGCAACAGAGTTTTCTTAACTTCCATGTTCCATCACGCAGTCATCGTCAACGGATCAATCACAGTAAATGTTCTTGTTCCTTCATCAAATTAGGATTGAATTATTGTTTTGATCGAGATATTTTTCCTTTCACAGAGTTCAATCTTTGTGTTTTTGTTCTTGTGAGGACTTTTTGACATCTTCTTGTGGATTTGGAATGCTGCAGTTTTTGGTTTTCCTTCGTAATTCGTATTAGTTGTTGGTTTCGGGATTAAATGGGGTCTGTTGATTCAGAATTTTGTTTGTTGATTTGTATCCGCGGAGTTGGCGCTGGTGTTTAACTTCTGTTTTTGAATTTGGTAAGTTGACTATCTTGATTCTTTTCCATTAATGATTTGATTCTAGAAAATTTCTGAAATTCATGTTGAAGTATTGAGATTGGAGGATCTTCGTGACGACCCCTTAATTGCTTAATGATTTGGAATTATGGCGCTGGAGAATAGTAATTTGCATTTGAATTCTCGCAATTATCTTGAACAGAATATGCATTTACACGTGAATTGAATTCTGTATTCGAATCGCAAGGGTAATCTGATTCTTGAANGTTCTGTTAAAGGAGACGCTGTGATCATTACCCATGTTTTTATTTTTCTTATACAGTCGATGAAAAAGGATGAGACAATCAATCAACTCCAACATGATCTGCAAGAAAGAAATAAGGATCTTGGTATTTTGAGGGGAATACTCCCAAAGGTTTCTGAAGAGAGGGATCAAATGTGGGAACAGGTTAAGCAGATGACAGAAAAGCAAATGCTATTGAATTCTGAGATTTGTTCGTTAAGGAAGAAAATAGAGGTCCTCGATGAAGATATACTGGTGAAAGAAGGGCAAATCACCATTTTAAAAGACAGTGTAACTAAACCCTTTGACCTTTTCTCTGGCCAAGATGACTCTGATGCCTTTCGTTGGGCACGGTAGTTGACCTCGTCTTTGTGCATGATAGGTATTCTCTAGCAAAACCTTCTCTTTACAACAGAGAATAGAATAGAAGCTTTAATTGTAACTAATTTGAATAAGTCAGAGCCAAAGTCAATTTGATTCATGATTCAGCAAAAGGTTAGTTAACATACATACAGCTTTTCATCTGAAAATTCTATTACCACTTGTTACAGCATGTGTCATCCAGCGCAAGCAATACAGTGTCGTTTCGAGCTACCAGAATCTATCTCTGTTGACACTTAGGTAACCAGACAGCACTTTTCCTCCGGTATTTCTCATGCCGTCGATAAGGAAACACCATGTAGAACCTAATGCTCCGATGAAAAAGTCAGCTTCTGTAGCCATCAAGAAGTTAACAAGAGGATAGTTTGTGCTTATTTTCCTTCCTAGACTTGCTTCATATGTTGCCATTGTCATATTTCCGAATTGGCGTGTGACATTTGTGTAGTAGAACTCCCAGTGTTTATATGATTTCGATTCATCGATTACATCCTGATGAACTTTCAGCAGTTATTTCGAGAAATTTTCGAATAAACGTGCAAAGCTCAGTGTCTAATTGAGAGCTAACCTGCATTTCAGTTGAAAGCCAGACGGTTTTGAGATGTGGGAATCTCTTTCTGATTCTCTCCGCCAGGTTCATGTAATGTTTGAAATCGACAACCTTCATTTCGCAGGCTTTATCCCCCATCCTCGCATGCAGGCTCAAGATCGGGCGAGGGATCCAAGGCTTCTGGTTAGACCATACAAATCTTTCTATGTCATTCATTTCTCCTGGTACCCCCTACATATAACAACTTATTTTCAACTCGTATTCTTTCAGCATTTTCTGAACATACTTGAATGCTTATTGATATAGATGGAGAGTGAAAAGCAAACCTGAGAGACACGTTGAACTCGAGACGAAAGAACCATTTTCGCAGCTTCCAATCCGAATGCAGCATGTCGTTCAGCATTCATCAAGTTGCAAGTGACTTCAGATGGAAACCGCATAAAGTAACGAACTGCCTGAAGGTAAAATGTTTTTGTATCTCCTAGAGAATTTTCAAGAGTAAAATGCTACGCAGAAGAGATCCAGTGTCACTATACGATACCTGTGCTCGCCACCACCGACGATCCATTTTCCTATGGCGAGCTATCAAGCTTCCGTTTATCTCAGTAGTCGGCTGCATTATACTCCATGGATTGCCCCATGCCCTGAGGAAGCATTACAAATATTACTTGAAGTGACGAGTCAAAGAAATATGGACTCACGTTGTTCGATTACCTAGGTGTTCGTCCAGTCCATATGTCTTTCGAAGTATAATTTTCTTTACTGGTAATAACACCATCTTTCCATGCTGTTTTATCCAGATTAAGTTCAAAGGCTCTCTTCCTGCACTCAGATGAAGCCTCGGGAAAGAAATAACATGACCAGCTAGCACGAGATGAACCTAAATCAAACCAACAAAAACTTTAGTAAGAAATTCAATTATCCTGCACAGCAACAATCTATACTGCATTTAACAAACATCGGATTTTCTGCACAGATACACAGTGCAAAACTTGTATATTCGGCACGAAGATTACCTTCACAACCATCATGATCAGCTCTGTTGTAGTAGCCAGTAACCAGAACCCTTTTCTCATTCACTGCTATTGCAAATATACCAGCCATTCCTGCTAGCTGAGCCCCCATTCCAAATCCAGGCAATCTCTCCCAATCCGCTAGTAAAAACTTTACACTCGGATCACTACAGTTATCCGGATGCTGATGAAGCCACAAGTCCCGTTGCACTTTCCTTGTCAAAGGGTAGTTTTCAACATCAGATCCTGAGATCTGCCAAACTCAAAGGGATTGAGCTTTTTAAGGAAGAATTGTAAGTTATTGACATCTTATTAAGCATGATAATTGAACTATAAGTATAAATATGTACATTTACATACCCAAGGAGGGTAATCTCCTTCGATTATAATGCGATTTCTGTAATCATTAAGCTCCTCATCAGGTTGCAATAATGGAAAGTTATCTAACATTCCTTTCCACATAGTCCAAGGAGGAAAGCTACCATTTCGAAGCGGCGTATCGAGACGACGATTCATTTCCACAACCCTCTTGCAATTCTCCAAATGCGGAGGGGCTTCATCGAATGAAAACTGACCAGATTCTGTAACTAAATCCCCCCATTCTTTATAGAGAGCATAAAGTTTCTCATTTAACTTCATACTTATCACACTTTCATTCAACAGGCTACTGCAATCCTCACCTGCATCATCATAATTCAATACAAGAGCATGAAGTGATTGTGATTGCAGGTACCTGATTTATAAGTGGAGCTTGATATCCCATTTGAAAATACGACTCTAGATGCAGAAGAAGCAACGAAGGAAGTAACAGCAACGATAAACAGAGAAGTGAAGAAAACAGCTGTGATGAATACAATTGCACATATTTGACATGTAAATGAACTACTCATTTGGTAGAATCTTTGAGAAACAATTCTCTCAAATGACTTTTGATTCAATGATTCTGTTTCTTGTTCACGATTCATCTTCACAATCAATGAAAAAATGCCCCAATATACAAATCTATCATCTTCTTAAACCAACTACAAAACCAGAATCAGCAGCAGCAGCATTCATTGCCGTATCTTGTAGATCTCAATAAACCAATTTTAAAAGCTACGCATCAAGAACAAATACAAGAAATCTCGAAGATTTAACACAAAATATCACGAGTTTTTCTTCTTCTTCTTCTTCTATAAAGCAACACAAACCCAGAAACGATGCAAAAAAATCAAAGTGATTTGGTGTTGTTGAGACCAGGAGAAGAAGAAACCAAGAAAAGTGACGCTAAAGAAGAATTATTATCTCCCCAGTCCCACTAACTCGTAGTAATAACTAATTCTTGTGTCTTTACTTATCAATTAACTGTCTAATTTTCTACCTTTTTGTAAACCCACAAAATTATCATTAACATAAAGTAAATAGGACAAACGGGTTGATCCGACAACAAGAATCCATAACTATATTTTGTAAATGGGTTAAACAAATTGACCCAATTATTATACTTTAGTAATAGACATCAAAACAAATAAATCCATAAAAATAAAAATTGGATTTTTGTATAGCAAATTTAATTAGGATTCCAAAATTTTAAATATGAATGTATCCGTTTTCAAATTTCAAAACTTTAAATAACGTTACTTCAACACAACTTCGACCATTTTGCAAATGTTTTGTTTTTTGTCCTATCGAAAAACTAAAGTTTTTTTCAAATTTAAAACATTCAAATATTAAATAAAATCTCAAATCTTTTTTTAAAAAAATTTCGGTATACCGCTTTGGTTTATCGGAAATTTAGTCATACAGATTTTTGTTGGTATATAAATAAAATTTTGGACGATATGAGTTTTAACAAAAATGATAAAGGTTATATAATTTTTGTATTCTTATTTTTTGAAAATAAGAATAATATAAATTTAAAATATTTTAATTCTCTTTATTTTTTTACGTTAATAATTTATTTTAATATTTCACTTCATATCCTTTATAATTGAACTGATCCAGTATATAACTAGTACTGATTTTTAAAATATTGATTATCTCATTGTTATATTAAATAAATAATAAACCATGGAAATTACATTTATTACAAGAGTAGACATGTCTAAAGCACAAACATACTTCTTAACAAGGAAATCATATAAAAATAGTCTGGTTATAGATCTTGCTGCACAAACTCAAAGTGCAAAGAAATTATCAATATCCGAATTCGAAATATCAGATTGTCGATACGAAATCGACAAACTCCGTCTTTTCTCCTTCCGTATGGCTCGAGTTCTCTTCGATTTTACAACATAATAAGTCATTGTTCCAAGAACAGCAGCCATTATACCACCTCCAATTACAGTTACTAATACAGCAGCCCATTCATGTTTCCTGCCTACAACTATGTAAGAAGATGCCATAAATGCAACAGAAGTACATACCGAAGCTAACCACATTAGCTTGTTAATAACTCCAACTACACGTCTCTCGGCTTTTGTCTCACCTCGAACAAGTGTAATCTGAACTACAACAACAGCAAGCGATGTAAAAAGGGCAACAGCATTGAAGATAAAGAAGATTTTGAATGAAATAGTATTCACAACTATGGCTGTTCCGTTGTTATCGCCACCCGGTACGGTGAAAATAGCTGCGAATGCAACCGTTGCAAATAGAACCGCAACAACAGTGACTGAGTTAGTTGCATTGTTGATCCCTTCTCTGTGGAGTTTCCGTAGCTCCTTAGCGATACCGTAAACATTTTTGTTGGTTCTCTTTGTTTGCTCGAGCTGAGTGTGAACATCGTTTTTAATCTGAGTGACGGTTTTGCGTAACTCATCTCTAGGTTGGTTCAGTTCGTTAGCTCTCAGAGCACCGTAATGACAGAGACATTCTTTTATCTCCGATGATTCTTCGGACATCGAAAGGCCTTCTGCGATATCAAGTGCTGTTTTTTTATCACAATTCAAGGCATTCACCATTGTATCGGGGAGGCGTAATAGCTCATTCACAATCTGCGAGTAATAAGCATTTCCGAATCATAAGTTTTGATCCATAGAAAAAACTTCATGGTTTAAAGAGAAAGTTGTGAAAAATTGAATGAAACATACCTCAACCCTCTTTTTCCTTGTGGCGACATGTAAAGCCGTATTTCCATACTTGTCAGGTAACATAACAATAGCGGGATCTGCTTCGAGGAGCAACATAACAACCTCCGTATTAACCCCTTTAACAGCCATATGCAATGCTGTCTGGCCTTTCTTGTCAATTATGCGAGCTAATTGTGAGCTTTTACCGAGAAGTGCATTGACAATATCGACATGACCTTGTCTAGCCGCTAAGTGCAATGCATTTTTTCCATTTGACCTTGAAATTTCTATCAAGCTGCAATCTCTTGAAAGAAGCTCATTAACCACTGCAAAATGTCCTCTTGAAGCTGCAGTTATCAGAGGAGTTGCATTTGAAGGACCAATAGTTTTGATTAAACCAGGCTGATGATCCAGAAGAACTTCAACGATTTCTGAATAAAAAATCATCAAAATACAAGAACATGAATTAAGGAACGGAATTTTAACGCATAAATTTAGTAATCACCGAGATTTCCTTGACTTGCAGCAATATGAAGAGGATCAAACATAGATCTGTTCTTCTTCGTGAGTGTTTCATTATTTGCATATTTGAGAAGCTCTTTTACAACGTCGTTATGGCCTTTCTCTGCTGCTGTGTGTATTGCAGTCTCTCCCAACTCATTTATCTCATTTACAACCGATGCTCTGATTTCTGCGACTTCTTGATCAAAATCTACGCCACTAGTATTCCCAACCATAAGAGAATTTATATCATCAAATATCTGTTTCACTGCTGCTAAATCACCCTTTTGAGCAGCTAAATGCAGTTCTGTATCATTATGACGACCAGTAACTTGTTTCACATATTTTTTCTTTCCAGTTTGATCTATTGTTTTTCCTGAATTGGAGAGAACTAGAGCAGGTGCATTTGATGAGGGTGATGGCGTCGGTGAAATCTCAGACAAGGTAATTTTCCGGGAATTCGCAGGGATATGAACTTTCTCCAAGTCCCCTTCTGCAACGAATTAAACAATTCATATCAAATTTGACTCAAATATTAACACCAATTCACTTTCATGTTCCATGTGATTTAATTCCATGTTGATCGTGTATTAAATAAAACATAAAAACAACACAAATCTGAATCTCCCATGGATTAAAAAACTAAGCCAGCAAAACCCATGATCAAAATTGGCAAACCAAGAATCCCAACAACTAAAGAAGATAAAAACGCGAAACAAAAAGACAGCGATGCCTTCTAGAGACGATAACCAGGGCTGAAGGCACCTACCATCTCTACGAGGCGAAGACATGCTCCGATCTAACCCAGAAAAAGAATCACCCAGATAGCAAAACCCACTCTGCAATCAACAAGTTGACTGACGAAGACCCCTTGTCCAAAAAAAATACTTATGCCTTGACAACACCATAGAGAAAACGCTACTCCCAAGTCCTCAATGGAATATTCTAACGCTCCTAGCACGGTCAAATGTTTAATTAATATAAGTGAATTAAAAATAATGATTTGGACTATTAAATTTATATTTTCTTCTAAATCAAATTAAAAATAATTCTTCATTCCTTATTGTCCAGGTCTCATGTGACAATAAATTTATTTTAAAATTTCAATATGATTTATTATGATTTGCAATTAAATTCAATAATTCATATTCTCTTTCCCATTTCATTCATATCCCGT